>JAHBCN010005969.1:52039-76846 GCA_019359885.1 Listronotus oregonensis | reverse complement strand
GATTTTAAAAGGTTTTTTAAACAGGGGAAATTTTTGACCCTTTTAAAACATTTTTTTAAATTAATTATTTTATTTGACGTTAAAAAGGGTACTCATGTCGGTTAATTTTTTTTTCTTTGAAATGCCTGTTTCAAAATTCTGGTTAACGGTTGGCAATTTTATTTCATTTTATCACATTTCTCTTGATTGATTATAACCTTTAAAACACGTGCGTGTTAAAAGTTGGATTTAGACACGCTTTTAGGCGTACTTGAATTAATCGAAAGAGGGTACCAATAAAAAAATATTTTCCTTTACAAAGTCATCTAACAATGGCAAAAAAGTGTCATGTTTGGGGTTTTTCCCCTTTGTTTTTTCCCAAAAAAAATAATTAAATATCAATCTTGGTATTTTTCGAAAAAACTACCGAACCTTTTTTTAATTTAAATGGCAATTTCATTATCGGAAATTTAAAAATTCTTTTGTTAATACCCGTAAATAAAGGGGGAAAAGTTTTTAAAAAATTTTGGGTCTTGGGAAAAATGCTTTTAAGCAAAAAAAAATTTTTATAAATTTAACGGGTAAAAAAGGGCCCTAATTTTTGGCCCCCTCGACCCAAAAAAAAAGGGGGGTTTCCACTAATATTAAAAAATTTATGCAAATTGGAGAATTTTGAAGAAAGCCGAAATTAAAAAATTTTGGCCAAAAAAAAAAAATCGATAGATTTCTAGAAAAAGGGAAACCCCCCTTAAGCCCCTTTTTTCCCAGTTTTCCCGGGGCTTTTACCGCTAAAGCCGCTATTTATGGATTCATTTTAATAAGCGGGCGGACAATTATTCCTTTTATCGAGCAAAATTGTATATTTTTTAACAAAATTTTTTTCGGAATTGGAAAACCAGTACCCATCATTGCGGTGAGTTTGGGTTCATTCTATTTTTCAAAAATTTTTAAAAAAAGCAGTCAAAGTTTTTTTAGAATTTATTATTATTTTTTAAAAAATTATTTTTTTTTAACATTTTTTTTTAAAAAAATGAGCCCCTTAGCAAGTGTTAATTATCCCAGAAAAATTTCCTTCCATCTTTCTTGCGTTTTGATAATTTTGCATTTTTAAAAAAAACTACTATAGCACATCTATCAATTTTGGGAATGTTATGGATTTTTGGGCCTTTTTGGAAAATATTTTTCAAAAACATTTCCTTTTTTAATTTAAAGGGCTTTTTTTTTTTGAAAAAATTTTTTAAGGTTTTTGGGTTTCGCGGGAAATTTTTTTTGGGGGCCTTTTGGGGGGGCCTTTTTTCCGGGGTTTCCCCACGTCGGAATCGTGATAAACTTTTTCTTTCTTGAAAGGGATCCTGAAGAGCTAAAATTGCGCCACAAATAAACTGTACAGATTTATTTACAGTTTGGGTACTTTAGGTCTTCATTATTGGACTATAACTCGTAAAAAGTAGAAACTTTATTTTATTTTTTGGTTACGGTAAAAAAAGAAAAATTTATGAAAAGGAAAAATAAAGTAACTTTTATTTGTTTCCCTTTTAAATTAAAAAATTTTTTTATTTTTTTTTTGTTTCCAATTGTTTTAAAATTTAAAAACATTAAAAACATCTTATTGTTCAATTCTGATGATGGTTTAATTTGAAATTTAAACCAAAAGTCAAAAAATTTTTAATTTTAAAATTTTAAATTTAAAAAAAAAAAGAGAAAAACCCAAAATTAAAAAATTTTTGAAAAAATCTATTTCTTATTTGGTTTAATGTTTAAATTTTAAAGAATTTAAAAATTTTTTTAGTTTATTTTCATAAAGGCTTTAATGCTTATTTAGGGTATTTTTTTAGTTAATGTTTTTTTAAAATTGCTGTTTTTTCCTTTTTCTTGTGATAAAAAAAAACCCCGAAACCCCCCTGGTTTTACCTCTGTAGACTTAAAAAAATTTGTCAAAAAATTATTTAAATTTAAAAATTTTTAAAATTTAAGAAAAATCCAAAAAGTTGAATAATTTTGAAAATAAAAAATCCCCTAAAAATATTTTATTAATAAAAAAATTAAAAATCAGGGCTTTTGACCTTTTAAAAAAAGAAATTAAACCCCAAAAAATTTTTAATCTTGGATTTTTTTTTTCTTAGCTTTATTTAAAAACCCCTTTAAAAAATATGGTATTTTTTTTAAGGGAAAAAAAAATTTTTTATGAGTATAAAAATGGGGAAAATAATTATATCCATTACAACGAGTCCATCTATAAAACTATTACATACAGAGAAAAAAAAGTTTAGTGGGCGGGAAGGCTTAAAAATAAGATCCCTTTTTTTTAGCACGAAATAAAAACGAAAATTTGGCTATCCCCTTTTTTTTCCATAAATTATTATCCTTTTTCTATTGGACTAGCCCTAACTACTTTTAATAATTTTAGAAAATCCTGAAATATTAATTTTGGATGCAGCATTTAAACTTAATAAAACAGATTATTAAATTTATTTAACTTTAAAATTTTACAAATTTTATCCTTATAAATTTATGTCCGTCCAGAATCTTTCTGAACAAAACATGCAGGACCGACCTGAGTTTGCACTGGAAATAGCTAAGCTTATGCAGCAGGATTCTAAGTTTTTAAATAAAATTCTATTTACGGGCGAGTCATCCTTCACTATAGCAGAAATGTTTAATCCCAAGAATAAACATTATTGGTCTAGAGAAAACCCTTACAAATTCAGCAACATAACAAATGTATTGTTTTTATAGCTTTCTTGATACTAATATGATTATTTTTCAAGTTATATATAATTTAAGCTAAAATATCTTAAAAATGGTTCACCTAAATATCATTAATTTATATACAGGGTGTTTCAGAATTTATGGGGAATTTCTTGGAATGTAATAGAAAACCTAAAAAAATATTTTTAGGTTTTCTATTACAATCCAAGAGATTGCCCACAAATTCTGGGAAAAAGGAAAAAAAATATGGGAACTTGTTATAATAATAACAAGTTCCCATATTTTAAAAAACAATTTTTGGGTTTTTTTTAAGGGAAGAAACTTCTTAAAATGCCCAAAATCTTAACTTTTTAGTCGCGGGAAATTAAAAATAAACTTTTTTAAACCCTGTAAAACCAAACTTTATTTTTAATTTTAAAATTTGGCAAATTTTTTATTTAATCAAGGGAACAATTTTAGTTACCAAAATTTTTTTTAATTCCCGGGGTTTTCTAATTTTGTACGTCTATTTAGGCAAATTTAAAAAAAATTTGCGTTTACCCAAATCTTAATTTAGTACAAGGTGGCAAAATTTTTAAAATAAAATTTTTAGTCTTAATATTTAATACACTTGGATATTTTAATTAAATTTTACTTTACTTTTCAAAATTTTTTATGAAATAAGTTAAAACGATTTTCTTAATATTAAATCTTCATTGACTACAATTAAACACCTGTATAATGCAAAAAAAAAAAAGTGAAAAAAATTTTTTTCTTTTACAGTTGATTTCTTTAAATATCAAAGTTTCAGAATAAAAAAATTTTTTTTTCCCCTAGTTTAAAGTTTATATTAATTTTAAAAAAAATGAAAAATTGCCTTTAATTTTCTAAAAGGTTTTTAAAAAAAATTTGTATTACTGTGTCGATAACTCTTCTTTCAAATTTAAATAAAGCCAAAATTTTGAAAAAGTTAACCTCTAATAAAAAAATTCCCAAATATTTTAAAAGTTATTTAAACAAAAATGATTTCCAGGGTCGTCCGCTATGTACCTGTATTTCCATGGGAAAGGCTCTAGGAAAAAGTTTATGTCATAATATTTTTGGTTTTTCTATTAAATTCCAAAAAGGATTGTTTACATATTCTGGGACACCCTGTATTTTGAAACAGAAAAAAAAGATCTTTTGTTGTAGGCATAATACAAAGGTGTTTAATTTAAAAATTGAAGTTGCTATATTTTCCAATTTTTTAAACGATATTTTTAAAAAAAAAATTGGAAAAACTTTCAAATTTTTTTAAAAAACATTTTTTTATCTTCAAAAATAAAGGCTCGATTCCCTAAATATAATCAAAGATCCTGTAAGTAAAGGTTATTTGTGGAGTTGAAAAAACCTTTTATTGCCTGTTTCAAATTAGAATGCAATCAGTTTTTTTCACATTATAAATTACAGCGTTTTAACATTTTATTGGGGTTTAAAACGGGTTAATAATTTAAAATATGCAAAACTGCTAAAATAAGTACAGCTAGAACTAACAGTAAACTCTAATTACAAAAAACGTATACTAACTGTTCTGAAAATTAACTACAATTGTATCTGTATGTTATAAAATTTGATTTAAAATACTGTAATATCTATAAATATTATATCATATTATAAATGAACCCATTTATTAAATTATATTATATAAGTTCCCTATAACAATAATTTTAATTTCGATTGTTTTTATATGTGATTTAGTTACAGCGAATAATAAATAAATAATAAAGTTCTAATTATTTTGTTGTTTGTTATCAAACTGTTATTTTCTAATTAAGTAATTGAATCTAGAATAGATTTTTTATCGCACATTCCTTAAGGTGTACTTACGGGTGTGGCAAATTTTATTCCACCCAATAAAAAGGTTATATGTGAATAATAAATTTTACTGGTATTATTTTAGTCGACACAATTTTCTTTAATTAACTTTAAAACTAAGTCAGGTGAATTAAATTAATTTGTCATGGCATTGAATATCTAGTTATAATTAGAGGTTTTTTTTTTAATTTTATATAAGAATAAATATTTGCAGCCAATGAGTTTAAAACACACACAGCACACCAAAATAGCGTTAAGGTATTATTGTTTTATTTTAGTTTAGGGTGTTTGTTCTCGCCATTTTCTTCGTAGATAGTCCATTTAAAATGCGAGACCTGTCTTCCCAATTTCGACGCAAGTGGAGACTACCTTTAGGGTGCGTTTTTTGGGTCGCATATTCCGAATTTCGGGGTCCCGCAGCTCAGAAATTTTGACAATACCCCTAAAAATGCAAAAAACACCCTCTTTAGGTTTTTTAACAAAATATTATAAAAAAAACTTATGAAAATGCTCTTTAGGTACCTGGAAAATACTTTTTTGGGTTCCGATTTTTAAGCAGCGCACTTTCAGGTTGAGTATTTTATCACAGCGCCTTAGTCTTAGCCTTAGTCGAAATAGATTTGTGCTTTAGAACCCAGTGTTGCCAACTCTCAAAAATTTATTACCCCAGGGCCTCAATCAAAAACCCCCAAAATCCCCACAATTACTAGAAATTTCCCCTAAAAAAGTTCATTATTTATAAAATAAATAGTTTAAAATTTTTACATAAATATAACATTAAAAATATTTATTAAATAATAAAATATCATTAAACAAATAAAAACTAATAAATTTAAAACAATCAATAAATAATTTCATTAAGCAACATTTTTTTTTATTCATAAATTATCTAATGCTTCAAGTAACAAATCTCTCTTACTGACTAGATGTCGCTAAGGCGGTGTGTACAAAAATGAATATGATTGGCTAGATTGGATTGTCCCAGGGCCTATACTATTACACCTTTATTTTGCTTAATTTAACATTTAAAAAAAAATAATATTTGAATATAAAAATCCCTTAAAAAAAAACCCCAAAAAAATCCCTTCCCACTTTTTTCCCCCTAAATTTGGGGGGAAAACCCCTAAGTTGGCAACCCTGTTAGAACCTGCCTACTAGTAGCAAAGCCCAAACGTTATACAACACTTTATTGTATACAACTGTACACTAGTGACCAAACGCAAAAATTAAAACAACCACAAATCTGTGCACAAATTAAGGTTTATATATTATTATTAAAGAAAAATTTAATAGAGGAAAAAAAAATAAAGGACATGGCACACATAACATGTTATTCTGGCTCTCGAACGATTTTTTTTAATTTGATTATGTTGTTTCTTAGATCAAAGGTACATCTTTTAAATGGGACATTTTTGTGCAGGTATAGGGTGTCCCAAAAAAATTGGTTAGTTAACTGTTTTTTTTCCCAATTTAAAACGTATAAAAGATAAAATATCGTCTAAACCAACGGAATAATATTTTATATATTTTTTATAGTTAAATGGTTTTGCCAATTTAAAAATGTTAATACTGATATACTTGTATATTTTTTAAGAAATTAAAATTTTGACAATTTATTAAGGTAAATTTAAGTTAAAATTTTTTGGGTTTTTTACTTTTTACTTAAATAACAGGGATATTTGAAATTAAAGATTTTTTGGTTTGTTGCCACAAGATTTTTTTGGACATATAAAGGGGTTTTTATAGTTTTAAAATCTGCATATTTTTCTGGAATTTTAAAGAGGAAATGAAATTAAGCTACCCCTAACTAAAATAATTTTCTTTTACATCTACGGGTGAAGTATCTAGAATTTTTATTCACCGTGTCTCTGGATTTACCTATATTTTTAGGTGCATTTTTTTTAAACGGAACGCATATTTGCAAGTTTTGACTTTTTATTTAATTCTACATCGAAAGTGTAAATAACACTATACGTCAATAATTGCTAGCCTTTTATATAATTAAGTAAAAATAAAGTTATTTAATGATATGGCACACATAACATGGGATTCTGGCTCTCGAACGATTTTTTTAAGTATGTTAAGTTTGAGTATGTTGTTTTTTAAGTCACTAGGAACGTCTTTTAAATAGAACATTCCTGTGGAGGCCTACAGAAAGGCCCAAAAAATAACTGAGAAGTTAAAGCTTCCCTGATCCTTAAGAGTCCATTCACGCGCGAAAATTGGATCCAATTTGTGGTTCGGGGCATAATGTTTTTCTCAAAAACTGTATAAGTTATCGATAATTTTTAAACTATATAAGCCCAAAACTTAAATCTAGGTTTGTGTAATAGTTTTTAAATTGGGTTTAGTTTTTAATATTTCCTTGAACGAAAGTCACCTAAAATGGTTATGTTTAGATACTCCCCCTTAACTCGACTTATATTTCAAAAATCCGTTACAGGAGGCATGGATTGTTTCTTTACCTTTTAAAAAGGTGTAATAAATTAAATAATTTATATCATTCAACTGAAAAGTAGTTACCGAAAAAAGTTATCCCTGGGGGCTTGCAATAAACAAATGCACGGGGTGGAAGAACCTAAATAAAATATAATATTTCTAATGCGCTATACGAAAATTATGGTAGTGGGAGTTTCTTAGTCTCCGCCCACCTACTCCGCGTTCTTTCGCCCGACCCCTAAGGTGTAGCGTAAATGCACTCTTAATTCTAATCTAAATCCAACAAAAAAACAATTTACATACTAACTTAGAGTTAAAAAATGTGATTTGCTATTCAACACATACAGGGTGCCCCAGTATCGAAAACATTAACATGTTTATGCCAAGTAATACGTTTATTTCATGATATATTTGTATATATCTTCTGAATTTTTACTTTTGCCAGTTTCTTGTGCTCCAAGTCAAAAAAGCGAGCTAATTTTGCGCATTTGAAATTTAAAGCTATTAATTATATAAATAAATAAATAATTTTTTGCGCGGCAAACAATATTAAAACGACTTATCCTAAAAATATACGTAAACAGGAGGCATGGTGAATAAAACCTCCTGGATACTTCATCCTGTAGGTTTACAAAAAATTTTTTTTTAGATGGGTAGCCTAATTTTATTATACCTCTGTTAAAAATTTGCCAAAAAAATGGGCAGATTTTAAAACTATGTACCTTTTTATATGTCACAAAATATCTTGTGGGAACAAACCAAAAAAAAACTTTAATTCCAGATATCGCTGTATATTTGGGCCAATAAACCAAAATATTTTAACTAAAATTTACCCTAATAAACTGTCAGATATGTATAATTTCTAAAAATACATACAAGTGTATCACGATATTAACATTTTAGTTGGCATGATCCATATTATTTATTCGATACTGGACCACCCTGTATGTGTAAAATGTTAATTCCAAATATTTTAACATTAAACAAATATATAAAATATTATTTCGTTGGATTTAGACGAAATTTCACTCTTTTTATGCGTTTATATTGGAATTAATAAACAGTTATGCTTCAACTTCTCAGTGATTTTTTTGGGCTACCCTGTATGCCTGCACAAAAATGTCCCATTTAAAAGTTGTTCCTATTGATCTAAGAAACAACCTACTCAAATTTAAAAAAATCGTTTGAGAGCCAGAATCCTATGTTATGTGTGCCATGTCCTTTAACGGATCAGCTTGAAGTTCTCCACTCTTTTTTTTTAAGCAAGAAAATGGGGCTTAACACGCCCCTCTCCAGTTGATCTTTGAGCGATACTTCGACTGTTTATCACCAATACCTAATTCACCAAAACTTAAAGAAAAATAGGACTTTAAGATGAGATTTAATTACGTCTAAGTTCTAGCTTTCCAAATTTTGGTACAAAAGCACTGTTTTATTTTGACCCGTATAACAGCAAATTCTTGCATATTTTATTGACTTCAAAAATCATAAGATAAACAGAATATCATAAAGCTATAGTTTATTGTTTTTTTATGAAAATCAATACATTAATACAATAGGTTTTGAAATATTACTTGTGTGGTCCTTAAAAAAATAATAATAATTTCTTTTCATGTTACAAAATTTGAGTAATTATCGAATTTCCTAGAAAATGCATTAATCAATTAATAACTAATCTATTATTAAACCTTTTTATTTCACCTTCATGGACGTTCCAAGAATCATGAGCAAATTGAATAGCTAGCCCCGACTGATCCCACAGGATTTTGTGCCCAATTGGTTTACTTAACAAGTTCATACGCTTGTGTAAAAATCCAATTAGGGGTTTTGGGTTAATAATGAAACTCTTTAATTAAATAGAAAAAATGTCGAAAGCCTGTTTAACGACACGTGCTAGAGTTCAGTTTTTGTAAGAATATAAAGGTAATTCAAAAAAAGAAAAAAAATTAGACCGTTTCAAAAAAAAATTACTATACATTAGGGGCCGAGATTTTTTGTATTTTTTTTAAAGTCGGTGGCAGTAGTCCCCCTTGTTGCTGAAATTTAGGGAGTACAGGGTCAGGCAGCTCACCTCCCGTCTTATGTAGCTCGTTTCTTATTATTGCAAAATTTTTATATTTTACAGACGTAACCTTTAACCTACGGTGCATTTCAGGAAAATAATTTTGTGTCACAAAAGAGTGTGACGTCACGATGGTGCATTTTTTAAAATTAAATGCTCTGTATTTTTTTGTATATTTAGGTACCTCTTGTGGTCATCTTTTTGCACTACTGAGTTTAAAAATGGATAAAAATACCGATACTGAGTTTAAAAATGAATAAAAATTTTGATGGGGTTATATTTAGAAAAATGTATGTTTTTAAATTCTGCATCTAACGACCTAAAAAGATGCAGAGGCTTATTTTTAAAATAAGAAAAATAAAGTGCCTTAAAATTTGAAGACTGACACTAAATTTTGGACACCCGTACAGTTTCATTAACAACTAGACCGAGCGACTGATATTACGTTACTTAATAAGTTCTTTGTTTAATTTTATTAATCAAGCAATACATATTGGTATTTTTATTTATTTTTAAATTCAGTGGTGTACAACAGTTTTTTTTATATTTTAGTTTTTTTTTCTCAAAAATCACCAAACCGATGTTAACAAAATTTTAAAGGAAAAAAAATGACCACAAGAGGTACCTAAATATACAAAAAAATACAGAGCATTCAATTTGAAAAATGCACCATCGTAACGTCACAATTTTTTGTGACACCCTGTATAACCAAAATTTTTATTTATAATTAAAAACGAACAAAAAAAAGAACATAAAAGGGGGGGAACATACAAACATGCAAAATAAAAAAACACGGAAAAAAATTTTCCCAATCATTTTCAAACCAAAAAATATACCTAAAAAAAAAAAAGAAAATAAATTTGGAAAACCCTTTTAAAAAAGAAAATTGGGTAAAATTTTAATATTTTGTAATTCCAACAATATTACATACATATGTGTCGAATTCTTTTTTTTTAGGTTGGTTAAAAATTGACCCAACACCCCTATGTCACCGATCAGTGAAGTGTGGTTTAAATTATCCTAGAATGGCTATTTTAATTTTAATCTTTAACTTCTTAAGGATTTTAACACTTTATGTATTGCTTTTTGTGTAATAAATGTATTAAAAAATTATTTTACTACCCCATACTACACGTAATTGGTTTTTAAGTAGTTTTTGGTGCTAATGATATTTCTTTAACCAAAAGTACACAAGCTTGCGAGTTTTTTAATTTTGTTTTTAAATTTAAAAAAAGCTTACGGCTCTAATTCAACAGATTGTTGTTGTCTTGGGTTCGGTCCCGGCTATATCGATGACAAACATCAATGTTTCCTACAGGTTTCAACTAATAAACTAAATAATATATGTATATAATAATATATGTATATTATATGGTTTATTAATAAAATTTCTACTATTATGGAATCTTAACTACCAGCCTCATTTTATAGAAATGCAAGGCAGTTGTGCAATTAAAATTTTCAAAATATGTAGAAAACTTGTTAAATTAAAAATCTTAAATCATTATAATTATGAGGCCTACTTGCAATTATCAATTAGAAATTAACGAAAAGATGTGAAGCATAGCGGTGTTTATTTTTACATTTGTTTTTATAATTGGTTTCTTGTATTTTTATATCTCAACTCCAGTTTTAATGTGTAGGAATTATAATAACACAGGCACACAAAAAAAAAGTTTAGAAACCAGATATGTAAAGTACCTTCCGTTATGTTTTTCGATGCGCCTAAAACGAATCCGAAGTCAGAAGTTACCCATCACCCCTAGATTTTGCCCCAGCAACCCCCCAGCACCTCCCGAAGGGTCAAAATTTTATTCTTTTGGTAAAGATATAATAAAAAATATCTGACAATACGTTTTGGTGAAGTAAAAACGAATATGAAGTTAGAATTTACCCATTACCCTAGAATTTAAGTCCCAGCAACTCCTAGCATCACCCAGAAACAACCCTTTGGTCAAAAATTTTATTTTATTCGAAGAATTAAAACAAATATCTGACAATACGTTTTTTGGTGTGCTAAAAATGAACATAAATGGGTAAATTCTACCCATCACCCTTACATTTTTCCCCAGAAACCCCCCAGCACTCCCCATCCCAAAGGGTCAAAATTTTATTCATTTGGAAAAGATATAATAAATATCTGAAAATACGTATTTTGGCGTGCTATACGAACATGACGTTGAAATTTACCCATAACCCTTGAATTTAACTCTAGCAATCCCCAGCAACCCCCAGCATCGCCCAGCAACCATCCAAAGGGCTAAAATTTTATTTTATTTGAAGAATTAAAATAAATATCCAACGTTTTCAGTACACCAAACAACGTATTGTCCGATTACAACTATTTTAATTGAATAAAGTTTAACCCATTAAGGAGAGGGACTTGCTAGGGGTTGCTGGACCAAAAAGTAAGGGTGATAGGTAAATTCTGACTTTATGTTCATTTTTAGCACACCAAAAAACGTACCGTCAGATATTTATTTTAATTCTTCAAATAAAATAAAATGTTTGCCCTTAGGGTGGTTTCTGGGTGATGCTATGGGTTGCTGGGGGTTGTTAGGGTTAAATTTAAGGGTTATGGGTAAAATTTAACTTTATATTCGTTTTTACAACATCAAAAAACGTATTGTCAGATATTTAATTTATCTTTTCCAAATGAATAAAATTTTGACCCTTCGGAGGGGTGCTGGTTGCTGGGGCAAAACCTAAGGGTGATGGGTAAATTCTAACTTCGGATTCGTTTTTAGCGCACCAAAAAACCTCTCTGTAGGTACTTCACATATTTGATTTAGAACTTTTTTTGTGTGCCTGTGTAATCAAAGTAAAATAAAAAGTTACTGCAGTAAGACGCCAAGATACTTTGGAATTAAAGCTAAGAGAACACCCTACAATCCAGTCCTTAAAACATATCGGTTTGTTGTCGCATCCTATCCTAAAGTTGTCACAAATAATAACGATGGGACGAACCAACTCATGTCATCTCTGGAAAAGACTATTTTTTAAGAGAGTTGCTTAATAGAGAAGATTTTAATAAATTGGTCGCGAGATTGGTCGCTAATCTCCAGTCATGAAGAGTACTTAAAGAAAAAAAGGAACTCAAATAATCATCTTATTTGCCACTTTTTGTATCAGTCTCAAGCAGTCTTTAAGTCAAATGCGAAAAAATATATTATTATTTGTTAATTTTTAATGCTTATAAACACATTTTAACTAATTATTTTTCTAGTGTAACAGCATCCTTAAAACCAATTTGGCCTAAAGACATTTTAATAAAATGAAAAATACTTCACACAGTGAAAAACAAAATATCATATTTATTTTAAGGTCTTGTTCTTTACATTTATATGGGCTGCTGTTTAGAAAAAGGCTCATAAGATATACAAAAAAAAAAAATTGTGTATAAAATATGATTTTTGCTATCTTATGTTTCGCATTACCTTTGCTCTTGAACTTCAAAACCGACCAGAAACAATATTTTTATTTCCATAAATAATACATATTATTGGTTTTTTCTTTGACTTTGCCCTTCCTGTTTTATTTTAAGAAATATATATTGGGTTCAAAGTGTGGGAAAGTCAAGCAATGAAAAAATCAAAGTTAGGTAGACTTTGTTACCATAATTTTGTTACAGACTTTATAAATATGTTTTTAAATTTGCCGAATAATTTATTAAATTTAAGTTTTACTTAATTCTCCCAAAGGGCTTTTGAAAAAACAGGGCTCCAAACAAGGCCGATATAATCAAGTAGTCGTTTACCTTAAGACTAACGTTGTGACAGTCAAAATATCTAGTTCTACTTGAACTACATAAAAAACTTTCATTAATATCAATCATTAAATTCTACAATTACAAACATATTCACTTAAAAAATTCTCAAAAAATGTTAGTTAAACACTATCGTAATACTAAAAATGTATTGGTAAAAATGTTAATAATTTTAATAAGTGCTATATAGATAACGAATAAATTTTTAATAGGTTTTATGACGAAATAATGAAAATATTAAATCGACCAAAATGGCCTCTTATGGGTCCGTTCTTTGTAAGGCCAAAATGTTCCTAAGAAGGCCAAACAATAAAAACACTTATTTTCTGTAAGAGCAATCTTCTTATTTAACAAAACATTTAGATAAAAATATTGAAAGCATAATGACAAGTAATAATATTAAAAACGTATACATTGATTTTCTCGATACGTATTTATAACTAAGAACTAGACTTTTTTATTTTCGGGAAACCTAGATATTCCTAATAAGGCCCATTGTAAATTTTTTAATAGGCCTTGCAAGGAACCATTGGCTTTCCTAGGAACACTGCCGTTTTTTAACTACAATGTAAATAAATTAATATTTTTTTTCTTTAGTACCATAACAAATCTTTGTATATCATTTCAGAAAATAAAAATTAAGGAAAATTATAGTTTATTTACTTAAAAACTTACGTTTTTCTGTGAGCACGTATTAAAATATCAGCGCGAGCGACTCACCGCCTCGTATATGTCCTTAAATTCGATCAGTGCTAGTGTGAGTAGAAGGAATTTGTCGTTGTATGGCAACAACTAGGACTTTTTATTAATTGGCCTTGCAAAGAGCTTGGCCTTCCATGTTCCACCCACCGTAATTTTTATTTTTAAGGCAAATTTTAAATAGACGAATTTGGACGAATTTAACCCACTGACTGTGTTCTGGACCAGGTCACGTTGTTCTCAGGGTGCTACGTAAAACAATGACGTAATCCTGAATTTTTGGTCTTGAAACCCAACTAAACAAAATTCTTTTATAAAACTTTTACACCCTTTATGCCATACTTTATAAAAAACCAAACATGATTAAAAAATAAATAAAGAAAAAAAACAGAATTCATAGAGGTTATTGTTTATAACTTTTGACAGTTTATCAGCTTGATCAAAATCTAGAGCGTGGTCAAAAGAATATGTGACTTGGTCGTGACTATTTTGCATATGACGTCACAAATTTTGACATAAAAATGCATTGTCGGAGTAAGGATGAGTAGGTCAAACATATTTAGCAAGGTAAGTTTGCCTATTGCTAAACTGTAACTGACTGTTGCATAAAAACGCACGAATTTTGCAAACACCTTGGAAACCAAATAATTAACCCATGTTGAAATTCGATGGGATTTATCGTAAACCATTACTGTGTTCAGTTTCTATAAAAACAATAGTTTTAATTACCTGATTTTGCTGTTAAGTTATTTAAATATTTAAAAATATAATTCGGTTTCTATAATGCAGAATTAATTAAAAAAAAAAGTAATGCACACGATCACACATTATGGATAAAAAAAATATAAAAATTATCGAAAAAGTTTATGACCTAAAAACTAATTGTATGCATTAACATGTATTAGAAAAATATGTGCACTACAATTTAAATTTATTTTTTCCATGTGGTCAAGCTTTTTGTACTGTATACAGGGGCTGTTGATATTTAGTTAGACTAGGTAGTTCAAACTTCCCATGACAAATATTCATTACAATAGCAAGCAAGAACAACTTGCATAGACGCAAAAAGTCTTTATCGACTAAAATTGTGTTTATTGATAATATTAGTATAATCATTACAGAACTGGCCAAGGTACAGAGACTTGCTTGCTTAGCTATAACAAGAGCAAGTAAAACAACCCCAACAGCAACCACATAGTAATGGGAGAGGCAAGAATGGGCTACTTCCGACTGCAACAAAAACAAACTGGTGTCTACGCTAGTTTGTGACGCAACAATATAAAAAGTCAGGTTGGTGGCAACATCGTGGACGAGAGAACAGTCCAGGTAATTCCCCAATACTCATTAAACAAAAACTTCGTGGTAAAAATTCCAGATCGAAGTGAGGGACAACCACCCGATCTCCCCGGCACGGTTGGAGACATTTGGTATACGGATGGTTCAAAAACCGAGCAGGGAACTGGAGCGGGCGTGTACAGTGAAATGAGGAATTTACAATTCTCTATTCCACTAGACAGCAAGGCGTCACTAGGGGCACTAGTAAACCCCAAGGTAACGTCCAGGCTGACATAAGAATGCCAAAAAAACTGGAAGTCCTGAGGGAACGCAACAAGGTAACTCTCCTGTGGGTACCAGGACATTTGGGATTAGAAAAGCCTGCCGAAGTGACCAAACCTTTACAGCCGAGGACCAAATCAGGAATATATCCGAAAAAAACAAGAGGAATACTGGGAAAATCTCAGTAGAATATGACATGGAAAAAGCTTCATAAAGAGCCCATCAAAAAAAAAAAACGAAGGAAGAACTACTCAGACACAGTAGAAAAAGATCTCAAATAAGAGTAGAGTTGCTAACAGGGCACAATAACCTAGAGGACACCTACACAAGACACGTTTATATAATGGGAACCCAATTTGCAGTATGGGCGACGAGGGGGAAGAAACAGCCTACCATATACTGTGCGAATGTTAAGCGTTGAATCACAAAAGACAGGCATTATTTTGGCAACCGAAAATGAGCCCACAGGAATATATCAACCAACCAGTCTCGGGGTTATACAGACTTGTAGAAGAGACAAGACTAATGGGAGAATTGGTACCTATAAAAGATAATGGAGATTAGGCACAAAAAGCACAAGAGGCTGCGCTGCCTTCGTTCGTGAATCAAGACAGCTCCCAGGGAAGAAGCATTATAAGTACTAGTTTTAGGTAGTAAAAAGACATACAATAATATGTTTTAATCCTTACTGATTTCTGCACTTTGGTATATGATACGAGCAGAAAGTCGGTTAATGTAAAACCTCAAAAATTAAAAAACAATTAGGTTGATAATACTACTTAAATATGTTTGTACATATTGTTTAAGTATTTTCATTTTCTTCAAATCGACAACATTGCAAAAGCTGTGTATTTGTGAAAAGTCGTTGTTTGATTTGTGAATTTCTGTATTTTCCCTTTTCTTGTTAGTGTTGCCAATGTTGTTAATTGCCTGACTTTAAGAAAATAGGTCTCTTACTTTAATGCATATTTGAGAAGTGGTATCAATCTAATTGTTATCTGATCTCAAGGGTTTCATATCAATTCAACATTTCGCTCGTACTATAACCTGAATTGCATTGATATTGTTTGTCGTAGTCATGGAAGCCGATCCTTGAGATATCTATTATTCGTAGTTAATTAGGTTTCGGCCTGACGTACGAATGTGTGTATATTACACAAAAACTTTCAGCATGATTTCCCCTATCACAACTTCGTTATCGTACCACATAACGGTATGATATTTGGTATGTAAATTCACATAAGTGTTCTAATTCTCTGTGAAAACTGAGTAACTGTTTGACGTACTCATGACTTATCAAAATTATAAGGCACTGTCCGAGGGAATAGAAGCTTAAAATTTGGTATAAAGGTAGGTTTTAGGTCACAAGTAAGGGAAACCTTGAGAAAAGTGCACATTTTTTCGGAACGCCCTGAAACTGGTCTGTCTGTATTAAGGAAATAAGGACATGATTTATACAGACAAATTAAAAAGATTACCAAATAAAAAAACAGGATCTTTTCCCTTATTTTACATTAATGGTTTTAGTATGACACCTATATATTAATACATTATGTTAAAAGGGCTCTATTGCCTTGAATTAGTATTCTCGAATGTTGAAGTTTTTACACAGAAGAATATAAAGATCTAAGTTCCGGCTGATATTATGTTCAAGGGCATTTTCGGGAGTACCGGGAATGTCATAGGAGAATTAATTTAAAAGAGAAATGAGTTAAATAAATAAAAAAAATACTATTTAATTTTTATAATAGGCTAGGATTTTGTTAAAACACTCTTTAATTATAAATAATTAAGCAAAAATACTTACCCAATGAAAGAAATCCGATAACCCAAATACATGATCTGATATACATGCAGGATATCATTGTTGGTACAAAATCCGTTTTTTCCTAATCATTTGAGCAGAAGTTTCACTTCCAAATCTTGCATCACATTATTTTCTACTCTAACACCATGTTAAAATTGTGTCAACAATACAAAATTTAAAATCACTATTAAATAAATTATATTATTTATAATATTTTAATATTGTTCACTTAATCACTTGTTATCTCTTAAAGCTTTTCAGTTGGTAACTACGTGTTTATTCTTTTTCCTTTTTTTCAATTTTACGCTTCTTTAGTCCGCCGTATCTGAAAACAAAAGTAAATAAATTATAGTTTAAACCCATAACGATAATGGCTACAGGTAATTTAAAAATAAGTTTATCTTAACTTGATTTACTTCAATAGCTTTTTCTCATTTTTTAACAATGTTTGCTTTAATGAAAGATATTTTCTTATAGAGGATTTATTTATTAAAAAAATTTGTTAGGGCAACACACCAGATAACTGTAATAAATTTCCTATTTATTGTCAGACCGTTTGCCAAGGCATAAATAGTCTAGTCGAGAAGTGTGTTTCCTGCAAAAAATAGTTAGAAGGCTTCGAACAATATGAGCGATAGCTCATTCGACGCGGAATGCAATTCTGAGAAAGGCGTTTTGAGAACTTTTCTACCAATAAATATTGTAATTGTTATTAACAAAAACCGAAAAAAGAAGCTTCTTTGATTTTTGATGATAACCCAAAAATTATAAGAGATAGCGGATCCCGAAACTCTATCTCCATTATTTATAATTTCAATTTAACACTGAAAATGGTCCTTCATGCGACATTTTTGGTTGCGCGCTCAAAACAGAGTACGTCACACTAAATAATTATTTTTAAAGTATTAAATTTTAATAAAAAAAATAAAAAATTATTATGTATTCATAACACTTGAAAGAATTTATTACCGTTGAAAATTTAATCTAAAGTGAATTTTGCTACAAGTTAGAAAATTGTTAATAAATAAAATTGTTTTTAAATTTGGTCCTTATTGTACATAAAAAAAATGTTTAAATAATTGTTAAAATGTTTCGCTTGGTGGAGAACTTCTTATATATACTTAACAAGTTTACGCCATAAAAGTTTTAAAAAAATTGTATCCTTTATTTATAATAATTTTTAACTTTGACAAAAAATAAAAAATCAGGGTAATATTGTCAAAGTTATAAAATTACTATAAACAAAGGATTAAAATTTATTAAACTTTTATGGCGTGATCTTGTTAAGATGTTGTGAGTATGTATATAAGAAGGGATCCACGAAGCGAAAAATTTTTACGAAAATTATTTAAACATTTTTTTTTAATTTACAATGAAATTTCGAAACAATATTGTTAATTAATAATTGTCTAACTTAATGAAAAATTAACTGTAAGTTAAATTTTCGACGGCAATAAATTCTTTAAAGGGTTCTAAATACACCATATATTTTTTAAATTTTTAGTTAATATTCAATACCTTAAAAAGAATTATTTAATGTGACGTACTCGATTTCGACTACGAGCGCGCAACCAAAAAGGTCGCGTAAAGTTAAAATTATAAATAATGGCGTTCAAGTTTTAGAAATTGAATTTTTTTTTAGAAATTTTCTCCTCTTCAAGGATCTTCTTTGCGATTTCCGCTATTTCTTATGGTTTTTAAGTCATCATCGAAAATCAATAAGGTCTCTTTTTTAATCGTTTTTTGTTAATAACAAATGCAATTTTTATTGGCAGAAAAAATACTTAAAACGCCTTTTTCAGATTTGCATTCCGCGTCAAATGAGCTATCATATTTTTTCCTTCTAACTATTTTTTGCAGGAAACACACTTCTCAGCTAGACTAAAAAGAGTATCAGTTATTATAGGTTAGTATTTATAAGGATCTCAAATTTTTTAAATTGTATCTCTACTAGTTGCGAAGATATCACAACCCAGCATTTGTTAGTAAAAGTACCTCAAGACTTAAATATTTTTAAATCCGCTAAACCTGCCATCCCAAGCATTGGTACTCTGAGGTTTTTTGCTATAGTAAATTGATATCGTTAGTGTTGCCAGATTTTTATGTTTATATTTATTGCAATAAATTAGGTGGGCCAAATCTAGTAAGATGCTAAATCTTTTAAAATTCTATCTCTACTAGTTACTGAGATACAAAACTTCTTTTTCAGTAAAAAATACCGGAACGCTTAAATATTTTTAAAACCGCTAAAGCTGCGTTTACAAAAATTGATTTAGGTGTTTTTGGACATGCGGAGCTAAACAGTAATATCGACACCGTTGCCAGATTTTTCACTGTTGTGCTACACGTAATATTTTTGTCCTAAATGAAAAGTTCCGTTTATACTTCATATTTTAGTAAAAAAAATAGAGCATTCCTATTTAAGTTAATAATATAACGTGTACCGATAAAGTTGGTAATCTAGCAGTAGCGTTGATATTATTGTTTAACTGCGCATGCCCAAAAGATACCTAATTTTGTGAAAGCATCACAGGCGATTTTAAACATATTTAGGCTTTGCAGAACTTTTACTGAAAATGCGTGTTATCCTATATCAGCAACTAGTTGAGATAGAGTTTTGAAATTTGGGATCTTATTAAATTTGGTTTGCCTTATTCATTGCAATAAAAATAAATAAAATATTCCATTTAAGATAACATAATCCGTAGGTGTAGCGCAAAACTGAAAAATCATGCAACAGTTCAGATATCAATGTTAAATTTGGTATATCCAAAAACCTCCAGTTACTAAATTTTTAATCACACCTTTAGCCATTTTAAAAGTATTTAAGCCTTGCCGTACTTTTTATTAAAACTGCGGTATTAAGACGCGTTTACACCAAAGTTGACAACTAAAAGTTGACAAAAGTTTGTTTGTAGAAAACTAAAAATTGTCAACTAAAAGTTGCACTTTTTAAATTAGAGCAAGAAGTGGAAGATTTTTTGTGGCAAACTAAAAGTTGCTCTTCTCAAATTTAGAGAAACAGGTGGAAAACTTGTTGCCAAAGAATTGGCGCGATAGGTTTAGGCAGTAGTTCTCCAGTTCACTACTAGTTTTCTACAAGTCGCTTGCGCTAAGCGCGCAGCCACAAATCTTCCACATTTAGTTGTCAACTTTCTTTGATCTTTACCGACATTCCGCGAAAAACCAAAATTTAGTGGAAGATTTGTCTCTCCACAAGTGAAAGACAGACAAAGCTGCTGTATTTTGTAAAAAAAGTAACAAATTGCCGCAACTTGTGGAAAACTTAGTGGGACGCGGCTTTATAATTTTAGCAACTAGTAAAGGTAAAATTTTAAAAATTAGGGGACTAGTAAATTTGACACGCCCAAATAAATGCAATAAAAATAAATAGAGCATTTTATTTAAGATAAGAAACACAAACAAGGTCTTTAATAGACCATTAAAATTATTTTAAACGAGTTCCTTCCAGGGATGGATTTTCGGAAAGGCTGAAGCCTAGGGCGTCAATTATTATGGGCGGCAAATTTACGAATAGTTTTTTAAAAAAATGTTATCGTAAAATTTAATGATATAATTAAGAATTTTGCAGAAAAAAAGTTTCGCAGAAAAATGTTAGTATAGTGTTTTGCCTATGACTAAATAACACATAGTTCAAAAAAATACTTATTTGTTTTACCATTTTAATTTATATTTTGTTTTTATATTAAGAAATTTGTTTGTTTACTTTTGCTAAATTTGTTCATTAAATTTTTATAAGAATTACTAGTGCAGTTTACATTCTTTTAACGCTAAATTTTTCGTTCTGATATCCAAAAAATATTGACATATTAGGGCGGCAAAAATATATATGCCTATCGGCGGCGTTTGATTTTTTAACTAGATAGTGCCTCTATCATATTTTTATTATCAATTTACGTTAAGAAGAATTAAAAACAGATTTATTTTACTTAACTTTTCCCCGACTACGATATTTGATCTGATTCAAAAGTTAGCATAGGGCTACTTACATTCGCAGTGTGTCTAGATTATGTATGTCTTCCCTTTTTAAATAGAAGAGCTAATGTATCTCTGTCCGTGTGTCTTGTAGCTCTTTTTTTGTCTAGTAATTTTGATTATAACTTTTTTTTTCTTCAAATATATAACTGTTCCACCATCCAAAAATAACCACTTTCTTATGACCAGCTACACCTGACATAAAGATCGCATTTTTTTCCATTTATAATTTCTCGACCTTTCCAGGTTATGTTGTGCTAATCCGTTGATAGCTGTTTGGGTGCATAAGTATTACATAAATTATAGCAGTAGTTTATCAAAATGTATTGCAAGAATCAAATACAAATAATTTACAACTGCATAAACTATATAAAAACATTCAATAAAATTATATATAAAAAAATCACAAATTTTACGTATATAATGACTCTAAAACAAAAAATAATTTGTCCTCTACATATATTTTTTCAGCAAGTTGGCTTTCTCCAAACCCACAACTTTAAATGCGTTTTTTTTTCAAGAAAAATTACAGTTATTTAGTTGTATTATTAGATAAACCAATTAAGTAAATACCGCCAGAGAAAAAGCAAGGCGAAATACTTTTAAGTAAATGCAAGTATTTTAAGTAAAAAAGCATGTCTGCAAGGCTAGCGACAAGTGAAGGTATTTGCAAATATGTAAATAATAATACGTACTACCATTCTTTAGAACGGACACTGTTCTACTTTGCTTTTAACGGTGTACCGTTTTAGGATTGTTTTAAGCCGAATCTTCGAATTTTAAATTTTTAGGTCCACCCACGAAGTTTTAAATAAAGCTATGTATAAATATTAGGTACCGTGAGATGTATAGGTCGTAGTCTTTTAGTGAAATCCGTATCTTCATAAAGATCCTGGTCACCCAATCAGGCTACACAATATGACGCTGTTTCGTCATATTGTATCGTAAACTAATCTGACTAAATGGAAGAATTTGGAAAATGAAGAAACTTTGTATTTTTTGCAAAAGTTTTATTTAAAAATATCCTAGCAAAGCGCTTTTGGTCCATCCATCATCAGTGCTATTCGTCAAGCAGAAGTAACAGCAAAATTTAAGCGTACAGTGACGGCCCTTATATCTTGGGCAAAAAATTTGTCAAATTTTGACTTTTCTGCCAATTTTTGTAAATGGCTCTTTTTTACCTTTTTTTTACTTTTAATTACTATAAATAAAGCAAAAGGTAAAAGAAAATATTTTTATTTTATAAAAACTAACAAATTAATAAATTAATTAACAATTTAATAATTTAAACAAATTTAAATATCCTTCCTAACAAATACAATATTTTATTGCGGCCCCGTTTTTTTTTCTAAGACAGAGTTTAACCTTCCAGGCATCGAATGGACCAAAGCCCGGACGTAGTCCGGATTTCATCGTAACTCATTCCACGCCTCTAAAATTTTATCCTCAAGTTCGTTTACATCTTGCGACCTAAACTCATTTTCCATATTTACTTTTTTAACTAATAAGCCCAAAACATATTCCATAACATTTAAATCCGGACTACGTGCAGGCCACGGTAAAACCCTGATCCACTGCTCTTCATCTATTCATCGATTTGTCGGGCAGGGCGTATGAACGGGAGACTTATTTTGCTGAAAGATGAAATTTCTGTCCAGAAATCGATCCAGTACAGAAGGAACCATGATATTCTCTAGTAGATCTATATATACCTTCGGATTAAACCTTTTTTCGATAAAATAACATACACCAAGTCCTTGTGCACTCAGCCACCCCCAAACATTTACCGAAAATCGCCCAATACTTCTGTCCTTTTGGGTTTATTTTGCATCAAATCGTGTTCCTTGAGGCCTGTTTACGTTAATTATCCCATTGTAGCACGACTGAAACACTTTTTCATGGTGAATATTATAGGTATTTTCCCAAAAAATCGGAGGTTTCAAGTAAAATTGTAGAGCAAGTCCAATGCGCTGTTCTTTATTTGCATTTGTTAAAACCCTAAAACTTGTAACTACAGATTTAAATGGTTGGTTTCTGAAACATTAACTAAATTATTGTCTTGTTCTTAATTCGGTAGTTTGGGGCCACCACTTCCAGTTCTTCTCTCAAAGGAGTGTGTTTCCTGTCATTTTTTTTAACAAAATGAATGGTACCCTTTGGGATGTTAAGCTCTTCTCCCACATCCCTTTCTGGCCAAGTTCTCTGTTTAAAAGTAAAAATAAAAAGAATCTCACATTTTACCTTTAAAAGGGTGAATTTTAAAATTGAACCACACTTAGATACCATTTTGTGGAAGGAATGATATCTTAGTGTGGTTTAATTTTCCAATTCACCCTCTCGAAGGTGAAAATGTGAGATTATTTACAGTTCTAATTTTAATTTTATTTAATAATGTGATTTCTCGATGTCCTGTTTACATGTTATGTTGTGCACTCAAATTGTTGTGACTCCTGCTTGACGAATAGCACTGATGATGGTTTTACCGAAAGCGCTTTGCTAGGATATTGGTTTCATTAAAAATTTTGCACGAAATTAAAAGTTTTTTCATTTTCTATATTCTTAGGTGCACACGGCCACAATCAATAATTTTTGAAGAAACGGGTTGTGTTGGTTAGTTTTAATTAGTTCTGTATTTATCATTTAATTAAAAAAAACTTAAAATACAAAAGTATAACTTTAAAATTTTACAGATCGTGGTAAACACAATATGACAAACAGCGCCCGATCTTCATGATAATCCTTGGCAGATTGTGTAGCTGATTATTTTACACCATATGCCGACGCTTTATGAAATAGGTAGGATCTTAATGAAAAGATGGATTTTACTATAAGGGTACGACATATACATACCGAAATATGCAATACTACATTTTTTCCTTGGGACAGTTTACCAGAGCTTGAAGCCTAAGTACTAACGTACTAGGTTGTTTAATAAGTTTTGTCGTTTAATTATAAAAAAACACGATTTTAGGTTTTAAAATATGTGTTAATGTTTAATTTTATCTCCCTGAACTTCAATACACTTGCTCCAGTAACTTCATAGGTTCCAACCTTGAAGTAGGAATACCGAGAAATATCATAAAATCTTCATATTTTTAAAACACTCCAAATATTGTTGAGAAAGTGGCTTTTGCATGTTATTTTGTAAAACTATAAGCAAATCTAGCTCCTATTGTTCACACAACTTTCTAAATTCCAAAACTTTTGCCAATATATTGTTTGGGCTTCCTAAATAAAATCTCTAGGGCTTCTACTTAATATCTCTCTGGTAATCGACGATGTTCCAAAACTATATTTCATATTTTGACTACCATTTCTGGTGGTAATACACTTTTGGACATATTTTCGTAGATGGTCTTTGAGACTTGTACGACCACATTTCAATTCATTAACTAATCCTTCTACTGTCCTAATTAAAGATGAAAAAATCTTTACATTCTTTATAATCGTTGAACAATTTGTTTGTTTTTTCATTGGAAAAAAATACGACGAATGTCTATTTGATCAGGCAAAATCGCCAATTATATTATTTAGCAATTAGCATTAGTGATATCGTTGACGTCTGAATATCTGAGTTGTTTATCCAGACGGAACACTCATTTTATCGTAAAACGGGAACCAGCATGGCAATACTAAACTTATTCCATTATATTTTATACATGTACTGGTGTTCTTATTAAAACTGATAAATCTATATAGAATTATTTATTATGTATTCTTTGTTCTGTGGCATGCTGAAGGACGCGGTTTTCTAATGTTAACATGTCTATTACGACATGTAAGTACCCAAAGATTTTAATAAAAAGTATTTTAATTGTTAAACGGGCAGTATTTGTAGCTTTCCTTAAATCAAATAAAATGTGGCCGGACTCTGTTGTGTTTTCACCACTTATGATAAAATATTTTCTTTTGTAATAGCTAAAGGTATAAAGAAACTAATACTTATTAATTTAAAAAAAA
>JAHBCN010005969.1:0-52022 GCA_019359885.1 Listronotus oregonensis | reverse complement strand
ATAATTGTATTGTTATCGACCCCTGTACAAATTTTCAAGTTAATCAGACTTCTTGAAATAGGTTTTTAAATTTGCCTTAAATAAGTTGAAAAAGTTAGTATTTTGTTTCCTTGCAACACAATTAAATATTAAAGCCCTTAAAAATCAACCCTTATTATGATTAAAAAATATATATTTACCCTAAGAAATCTATATATTATTACGGTGTTTTGCATGAAAATTTGGGAGTAGGCTTAACATAACCTCCTCTTTAAAATCTTCATTATGCTGAAGGTCGTTTTTATTTTTTAGGAGTGAAAATTACCAAAACTAACAAACTGCAAAAACCTTCAAAACTTTCATATTAAAGCTTAACTCACAAAAAATTAGGTTCATGTCAATTAAAAAGTAAATATTTAATGCTTTGAAACATTATTTAATATATTTCAACCCTTAAAATCAACCTTTATTATGATTTAATAAAAACAAATTGTTTACCTTAGAAAAATTAGCATATTGTCACAAAGTTGTAATTAAAAAATGTAACTGCCTAAAACTACTACTAATTTAATTTTGTAATTTTTTAATCCTCAAAAACCCACCCTCTACAATTTTACAATGCAAAAAATAGTACCAAACCGCGGATTTAAAAGAAAAATACATCGAATCGCTTTTAGAATGCTTCAAAAAATTGTTTTTTTAAACATAACTTCTTCAGTGTTTATGATAAATAGATCTTTAAAAACCATTTTGTTGGTATTTTCAAGGGCTATAAGGTTCTATATATTAAAACTGTTTAAAACCCTTACTTTTTTAAAGGGGTAAGTTTAAAGGGCTAAAACAAGGTAGTGCTCGTCTATACAAACACGTTTTAAATGTTTATAGCTCACTTAATTTTCGTCATGCAGTAAATTTAGAAAAAGCAAAATATTTGTAATTCAAAAAGCAACAATTTTATATCTTAGTAATTTTTACATATCTCCCTTAGTTTTCGAGTTATTTTCAAAAAAAAGGTAATTTTTTTATTAAAATTCTGAAATTTGATTTTCACTTGCAGCTCCATTTTTTTCAAAATTAAGCAATTTAAATCGGTTAAAATTTTAGAATGATACATAGATAAAGAGAACTGAAAATGGGGCTACGACTTATTTTAATTGGGTGGTAATTATGGGGTTATTTTCGAAAATTCTTGGACTCAAAAATGTTTGGTCTAACCTTATTTTAATCAAAACTGACTCAATTGCTTCAAAAAAGTTTTTATTAATTTTCCTTGAAAAATACGTAAAATTTGAAACGATGAAATTTTGTATTTGATGAATAACATCTAACTTTTAACAAACCACAACTTGGTTTGTATTGGTCCCACAGCAATTACAAAAAACATTTTTATTAGTTTTTTTTTAAGCTACAATTTTTTTTTTTTTTTGATAAAATGCATACTTATCGAGTTATTTGCAAAAAAACGATTTAAAACTTTAATTTTATCGACGAAAAAAGCCGACCTTTCGATCGCGAATAACTCAAAAAGTATACATTTTACAAAAGAAAATGCATAAAAATAATTTTTCTATCGATATTTTTGGTCAAAAAATTTTTAAAAAATTCCACTCTCAAGATGGTTTGGCTACCACCCCAAGGTAAAGGCGCCCTTCGCATTGATATAGATTTTGATCTTATTGTTAGACTATTCCATACCTACTGTCAAAATTTCAAGTTCAAGTTTCTATGCTATGCATTTTGAAAAAATGAACTAGTGGTAAAAACCAGCAATATAGGATGTAAATGGCTAAAAATTTATTCAATTTTTACTGGATTAAAAATACAGATGCTTACAAAATACTGTTGAAAAAAAAGGTGTTTTTCTTTCTTTTATCTTTAGTTTATTTCATGTCACCACTAATTTATACAATTTTGCGATGCTGAATACTAAAATAATTGCCAATTATATTTAGAGAACACGTCCTGGTAATTGATTTAACCCTATTAATAAGTTTCGAAATCTGCAATAAAATTGCTCGTTATAGTCCCAAACTTTCAACAAGATCGTGCTAAAACTTCTGCAGTATTTAGGATCATGGAGATTTTGATTAATATTTGAGTTAAAGTTGATTTGAATTTTAAGTATGACTTTGCAGTTTCCAGAAGCTGGCCGAAATGGTCAAAATAGGGCTCTATTTTAAACATAGTTGGCTATATTAAAACTTAAATTAACTTCAAAGAAAAGTTTTTAAACATAATTACTATCTTGGTGAGTTGCAGACGTAATACTGGTAGGGAATATAAATTTTCTTTCGGATTAATTTTAACTTACTTTTAGCAGTTTAAATATAAAAAGTACTAAAATGAAATTAGCATATAACAAAATTACGTGAGTGTAATTTAATTTTGCTCCATTTATTGTTAACTTTGGCATACACCAAATTAAAAAATATATATATATATATATATATATATATATATATATATATATATATATATATATATATATATATATATATATATATATATATATAAATTTTAATATAAAATATATCTTCAGCGATTTTTTGCCTCTCTTTAACTTGTAATTGTATCATTTTTATGGGGCCCACGAAGTTTTGTATGCAGCTTAAGTACGAGGTACCGTGGGTGCCGGGGTTTATGATTTTTACAAACCTAATTGTTCCCCAGTTCCGTCAAAGTCATCCAAGTACCGAAAGAAGCAGATATTCAAGGCAAAAACTTGACAGTACCACCACGGACGTTATACACCTACTACATCTGACTACATCCCTTCAACATCTAACTAATGTTACTTATTTGAAACCTACAGTCTACCGTGGATACTAAGCAAGAAAGTTTAAAGGTGTATGTAAGGCCAATGCTGTAGAACAAAATTATCCAGGCGTGCAGAGCAGCGGGAATAGAGGAATCGGCCCGCGGAGTTTGCTCAATGAATCGTAGGTCAGTTCCGGACTTTCATAATACTTTGTTACCATGTATAAAGTTGACATTATCAAATTCAGACTAACTATACGTTTACTGTTTTTTTTGCACAACGTTGTTGGTTAATAAACGAAACTGTTATAGAATATTTAAAATTATGGTGTATTATTGGATTTTATATCATCCGATTTAACAAGGAAAAAACTGATGGCACCACTTCACCTTTACAGCCTTCTATTTAAATAGTTGATATTTTGGGAGTTTCGTATTTTTACCAAAAATCTTAATAAAATAATTAACAACACGATTTTTTAACATAAATTTCAAACATTGTATGATAGTTTTATGTACTTATCACGAATTTTGTGATAAAAGAAGGGCAAGATAGTGTAAATGAGTTTAATCCAATTATCATATTTAAGGATCGATATTTGAAAATAAAACTTTGAAGAAAAACACTTACTTTAGATTTGTAATCAGGCCTCTGTATGCAAAAAATTATCGAAATCGGCAAGTACAAGAAAAGTAAAAACTTACCATAATTTGAACTGGTTGTTTGTGTTTTGAGGTAATACAATATTTTATAAATTTATAATTTGTATAAAAGTACAATAAAATAGTGTTACCTCATGCAGATAACATAAACAAATTTAACAAGAAGTACAGAATTTTTAAATAAGAATGTTTTTATATCGTCAGACACCAAGGCTAAGGCTTCAATACTAACATACCGTGGTAAAGGGGAGTTTATCTACACCAGACCTAAATATTTGGAGAAGGGAAAACATCTGTGGATAGCAGATAACAGTCTAGACACTCTGGGGATGATGAAACAAAAAAAGTAGAAAGTGGCACCACGTGTTGCTCTGTTGGAAGCTGTCAGAGGAATTATACTTGCCAACTCTTCGGTCCAGAAGTCGTGAAAATACCTATAAAAATGTAACACATCCTCCAGCCCGTCGGTGGGAAAGAGAAGAAAGCTTTTCTGTAAACGTGGGATCAATAATAAAACGAACAGATTTTTTTTGAATGGAATCAAGAATGATAAAAGTTGTAGGAAATGCCATTCCCAAGACATAAAAACAATATTCTAAAGATGGTCCGATCAGAATACATACAGAGTATACAGATTAGACGGATACAAATACTTACTGGCTCAAAAGAGGAATCCAAGCTTTTTTAAAGCAGTTGAGGCTTTAAAAATGTAATGTGTTTGTGTCAGTTAAGGTTATTCTCAAAAGTAACGCCAAAATGATTAATTAACTTCTCTTCGCGATACCGAACATGACTTGGTTTCGAAGCATTAAACTGAACAAGATTTTTGAAGAAATTGATATTTGAATTGACCTGCGCTTGTTTTCTTAATAAAGGGTATTCCGGGTATGTTACCCTTGGATTTGCAAGACAAAACCATATAAATTTCAGGCATTTTGTTACGATAGTTTAAGTAACAAACAATACACACAAAATTATAGTCACAATTAAATAAACCAATAATCACTAAAATATGACGGTTTCTATAAATCCAAAAAACTTCTGCAACCACAAAATAAAATCACACAAGGCAAAACAATCGCTTGGAAGGGTTGATGGGACAACGGCACACCTCGGGTATGGTTTCATAAACACCGCACCGTCGCACACGAAAACGAAACTCCGGCTCTGTCAAAAGATAATGTGTTGCCTACCGACAAACTGTGTGTAGGTAGGCATTACATTACAATATTTTGGGGAATTTTGTTACTGCGCAGGATCGAGGGGGCCCTCATGACAGTTAGTTTCATAGTGGGCCGGATACTTTTTGGTCAAATACGCCATAGTATTGGGCTTTCATTAACCTTTAAACTTCCTTCATACCAAGCCAGGCCAAATTACAGACGATGTGGCGGTCACCCATGCATAACTTTTCGTCTTTAATTTTTTCGCTTATTACAACAATATTTATTTTCTAAACTGAATACAAGGTGTACCAAAATAATAGAAAAATATTTCTAGGCCTTATGGTACACATAAAAATAAGTTTAAAAAATTGGATAAAAACTTTCTATAAACATTTTATCAGAAATACTTTTTAAGGTAGCCTAAGCCCCTTAAATAGATATCCAGAAGATGTTTTTTGTTTATTTTTGTTTTTAGGTTTAAAATAAATTCGCAACAATTTTTATAAGGTTATCATGTTGCAACTTTCTTTTTTAAAATTTCAAATTGGTTTTATTTAGGTGCATCATACATTATACCTACTTTAATATTTATTATGTTGTTAAAGAAACAAATGATTGTACTTTCTCGCAATAGGATGTAATGCGGGGCGATATATTATCAAGTAATACGATTTTAATGTCCTTTGAAAAATTACCAACTCAGCCCGATATGCAATAACACCTTCTTGAAATTAGGACCAATTTAATTAAGGGATTTACCAACAGAGTGTATTGTAATTAATATGTATAAAGATAATGGTAAAGAAATTTCTTTATACAAGGTGTAAAAAGTATGATGCTCACGATTTTAATGGGCGATAGTGAATCTCAAAACAAGTCAAAAACTTCATGTGACATATGTGTCAAAATTTGACAGATTTTTGTCTAAACGATATCAAAGTTATTAACTTTGGTAGCAATTATTTCTAAAAATTTCTAAAACGCTTAACAATTGGCAACTTTCGTCTTTATCGCTCACAGGAAGATTTATTGGCTATTAAAAAACAACTAAGTGTTAAATCTGTCAATCTACAAATTAAAAAATAATATTAATAATAATAATAATGTTTCTTCCAGTTAAACATTTAAAAAACAATTGGCAACAGCGCTGCAGGTCGTCAAGTCAGTAGTCACTTTGTATTATGTCTGGTCGCTGCGGTATTTTTTTCGTCTTTTATTTCGTGCCTTGAAGTTTATAATTTCTAAAACGCTTAACAATTGGCAACTTTCGTCTTTATCGCTCATAGAAAGATTTATTGGCTATTAAAAAACCTAAGTGTTAAATCTGTCAATCTACAAATTAAAAAATAATATTAATAATAATAATAATGTTTCTCCCAGTTAAACATTTAAAAAACAATTGGCAACAGCGCTGCAGGTCGTCAAGTCAGTAGTCACTTTGTATTATGTCTAGTCGCTGCGGTATTTTTTTCGTCTTTTATTTCGTGCCTTGAAGTTTTAAATAATATGCCGTTATGTTAATAATTTACGCAAACCATAATGCTAATCTAGCAGCTGAAAGATTTCCACAACGGTAACAAAGAGTTTTCGAAACGGAATGTGTGCAACCGAGAAATCCTGGGAGGTACATATGTAACTGTGAAACAAGAGAAAAGAATTTTGAAAATCGCGAAAGGAAATCCTGGAACTAGTAGGAAGTCATCAGGCCGCGAAGTAAACGTTACACATACCACAATTCACAACTGGTGTTTTTTATATAATTAGAGACATTCTATTCTTCAAGTTAAATAAAAAAGTGCTATTTTAAAACATAATAATTTGTGTTCTTAAAATGGATATTAAGCTTAATTTTGTGTGGTAAGTACAATTATTTTTTAATTACAAATAAATTTTGCTAAATTTTTTAAACTTTTAAAGGCCATATTTCGAAAACAATTTACTTTTGACACGTGTTTTTGACTTGTTCTGAGCTCCACTATCGCCCATTAAAATCATGAGCATCATACTTTTTACACCCTGTATTTTGATAATCAACTAAATTAGGATGAGTAGTTGGTTCTGGTATAAAATTTACGTTAAATTAAATTTAAAAAATGATTTACTTCCTCATAATATTAAAATTAGCACGACTAGAATTCGTACCATATTTTAATATATTAATTAAATATATTCTTGGGCCGAGATTAGCGGTCTGAAAGCAGGTTAGATTTAGGTTCGGGCCGAGATGGTCAAAATTCATGCATCATACCTGATTCTCCGGGTCGAGATGGGTGACGACCTCAATGCGTCTAAATTTTGGTGTAATTAAAATGGGATATAAATGAATACCTACAAAGGAACACCATCTTAAGTTATTGGAGACTGCGAACTTTTAAGGTTTAAAGAGGTCACGGATCAAACACCTCTTTCCCACTGGACAGTCTGGGCAAGTGCCCAGAGCCTCACGATTCATGGAGGCCCATAGTTCCGGTCAGATAACGGATAACCAATATTACAGATAATAGTAGAATACAACGAACTCAAGAACTAGAATTATTAACGCAACGCCAGTTTGTAGGCAGGGTGTTTGGTATAGTGATGTGTTTGTTTTTGTTTTGGAAACAAATTGCCAGATCTCAAAAACCAAAATCAGGAAATTACCTTAAAAATGTAATAAAATTATTCAAAAATATTGGTTTTTGTGTTAATATAGGCAACATCGATTTAAATATAAACATTATTAATATGACAGTTCCAAGCACCGGCAACAAGGTTATTTTAATCAGCTGCTGCATTCGTTTAATAAATAATGATAGTAAATCAGGTGTTGTACGGCACTTCGATGTCATTTTATCTCTTTCTAGTAGGTTGTATTATTCAATAACACGTTTTGTAATCTGACTTGATCAACAGCAACCGAATTGAGCACCTAAAGTAAATGTCATATCTGTCTTTCACTTCAGATAATAAACAAAAATAGTTTTCCGGCTTTAAAAATAATTTTTAACAATAAAGAATCATCGATTTATAAAAACGTAATTTATGGTGCAATGCCATAAACATTAAAAAAGTTATTATTTCCGGAGTTATGTTATTCAGTGTCTTTAATCAATGTTGCCGGTGCAGTGTGTTTACAAGAACTATCCCTCCTTGCCCCCATGAATATATTAATGCCAAACAAGGTTTGTTTACTTTATATCTATCCAAGAATAAGATTATACAAAACAAACCTACACCTAAAAGCAAACCCACGCATCTATTCTTTTTGCCTGTATTAATAAAATAATCTCCGTTGTTATAGTAACAGTGGCCCCATCATTCTCCCAAAGTGCACAGGGCTCCCAATAGGTAAAAGACGGCCCTGATCTTGGTGTTATATTTAATAATGGGTTAAGGTTATGCATCACGTGTTTTTTTTTTATTTTGGGAGAGTCCACGAGACTGATGCCTAAGTACTAACGTACCATGGGTGTCTTAAGTGTGGTGAGAGGGAGTTTGTTTACACGGGACTTAAATATTTGGAGATTGGGGGGAGAAGGAAAAACTTCTGCGGGTAGCAAATTCCATAGTCTTGACACTTTAGGGATGAAGGAACGAAGGAAACGGGAAGTTCAGGGCCTCTGTGGTCATTTTCAAATCACCTAGGATGGCACGATTTGTAAGGAGGCAGTGTTCCAAGTTTCCACGTAAAGATACTATATTTCTTACCCATTAGAAGCGATCTAAACTGTTAATCAGCTTAATCCCTTTTCGCAAAATGTCAGTCGTACGGATATCAGCAGAAATAAGATGCATAAGAGGCATAACTTTAATGAGAACTATAACCTAATGTTTAAAAATAATGCTATACCAATTCACATTATAAGACTTTAGAGCTATCTATATGAAATTTACAAGGAAATGCATCTTTTGATTAGCTTTTTTTTTGGTACAATTCATCATATTGTTATAAAGCTGTTTTAAATAAATTTAAAAAAAAACAATGTTATTGCAATACTGCCATCCATGATCTTTTAAGTATTTTTCCTCTGTAAAATTTTAAGTCACTTTTAATTGTATTTTCACAATTTGCGATCCTTGTACTCCCTAGTGGATTTCTAAATAAATAATAAATAAGTTACTTTAGTCGGTAATAATACAACGCACCTTTTTCGAATAATACAGTAGAAAAAATTTGTTTTACTTAAAAACTATAGGGTTAGTTTAATTTAATTATTTTTTAATATGTTTTTTGGGAGTACTCGCTTTAAAATTTTCTAGAAAATGAGACCACTTCGGTCCAGGTCCTGGGGTATAGAGAGCTGAGCCTGCTCAGCCCCATTGATCCCTATGAACTTGCAGATCGCCTGCAACAAAACGAAGAAAAACCCCCCAAAAAAACACAAAAATCAAAAAATACCTTTTTATGACAAAACGTCATAAACAATATAAAAGCTTTTAGAATTTACTAACTTTTTTAATTTCATTTTGACAACGGTGACCGACTTGCCACAAAACGTAGATTAGTATTTTTAATTTTTGGGTTTTTTTGGGGTTTTTCTTCTTTTTTGTTGCAGGCGATCTGCAAGTTAACAGAGGTCCATAAGGCTGAACAGGCTCCGTTGGCTATACCTCGGGACCTAGACCGAAGTGGTCCCATTTTCTAAAAAATTTAAGGCGAGTATTCACAGTAAAACATATTAAAACATGAATCCGCCACAAAACTACAGAACATATTTACAATTTAATTATTTTTACTAACAAAAATATATTTTTTTAATAAACAGTAAATTTAAAAAAAAAATCCTAATCAACGATTATTAATTTTCAGTCAGAGTTTGTTATTAAAATTTTAACAAAAAATTTATTTTAATATTACACTTATTGTTTTTTTGAACAGGGCAACTAAATTTAAGGTAAAAAAAATATATAGTCCAATAACTAAAGACCTAAAAGTACCCAAAGCTGTAAATAAATCCATACAGTTTTCATTTGTGGAGCAATTCTTAGGTCTTCGCGGATGCTTTCGAGCGCGAAAAAGTTTATCACGATTCCGACGTGGGAACCCGCTGAAAATGGCCCTCCAAAGTCCACAAAAATGGGTTTCCCGCGAATATCTGCCAAAATATGCGAATTAGAGAATTTTTGTTTTGACAAAAAATGAAGGTCACCTCAAAATCTACAAAAATGATCTTAACCATTTTTTTCGCAACACCAATATTTTTCGCAAAAACGGCCGTCGAAAATTTCATAACATTTCACACTGGATAGATGTGGCTAAACGGCTAAAAATGCTGATGGGCAAAATCATTTTTTATTAAAACGCAAGTAAGTTGGTGAAGAAAATTTTCTGAGATCATTGAACACTTGCTAAGATTTCGTTATAAAAAAGAAATGGTAATAACCATTTTTTCAAAAAATATCAATAAATTAATGAGATACTCTCAAAATATGTGAAAAAAAATCTTTTACCGCTTTTTTTAATATTCTAGAAAAATTGGAATGAACCCAAACTCATATGGAATGATAGGTACGGATTTCCCATTCCGATAAACATTAAATGATTTAAAAATGTACATTATTGCCCGAGTAATGGAACAATTAGTCCGCCCGCTTATAAGTGAATCCACGAAGATAGCGGATTCTAGCGGTAGAGCGGCAGCTGAAATGAGGGGACTTTTGGGTCCCGTTATCTCAAAAAATATAGATTTTTCAAAAAAAATTATAAGGACCATTTTTGTAGATTACAAGGTGTTCTTCATTTTTTGTTTTAACAAAAATTCTTTAATTCGCATATTTGGGCAGATATTAGCGGGAAACTCATTTTTCGGGCCTTGAGGGGGGGGGGAAACAAATAAATAATATGTGTGGAAAATACACTCTGTATTTAGTAAACTAATTAAAAAGTTTTTAACCAAAGCTAACCCGATCATCCAGGTCGTTTCCATTTTCTTTTCTCTTTTTTCCATATTAAATTAGTGACTTACAGAATAAAAGAATACTAAATTAGATGCATCAGTTTTCTCCGGTGAATTTACAAATTTTCTAAGACGCTTTTCCACTTTAAATTCCACTCGCACCGTCGAGTTGTATAAACAAAAGTTTCCTTTTATCCATGATTTAGGTATGTGTGGAAAATGTAATGTATTCTTGTCTTGTTTTCAAATCAAAAAAATATTGTAAATAAAAGAAAAGACACTTTTAAGAAATATCGGTATGTGCCTTGGTGTAAATACCGTTATTTATTTGTCTGTATTCTATGTATAAAATATTAAGACCAGTGATACAAAGGGTGACCGAACGTCCTGGTTTTAAAGAGTGGGCTCGGGCGTTAAACGGCCTGGATCATTAATCGCCCTTATTAATATCCTTGTCGGTTAAAAAGCTATTATAATTTAACAACTAAAAAATTCATTTATGCATTCATTTTATTCTTCTTCCTCTTCTTTTTCTTATTTTTCTTCTTCTTCCCTGGGAACCGTCCTGATTTACTACCGGAAGCAGTGCGGCAAGTATAATTCCTCTGACAGCTTCCAACGTAGTGCTACTTTTATACATCCTTTTACAGTCCAACTTAGGAGGCCCCAAACTTTCCACTTTATTTCATCATCCCCAGAGTGTCTAGACTAAAATCTGCTATCCGCAGAAGTTTTCCCTTCACCAAATATTTAGGTCTGGTGTAGATAAACTTCCCTTTACCACACTTAACGGTACGTTAGTATTAAAGCCTCAGCCTTGGTGGACTGTCTGTCGATATAAAAAAATTCTTATGTAAAAATTCTACACTTCTTGTTTTTGTTTATGTTATCTGCATGAGGTAACACTATTTTATTGTACTTTTATAAAAATTATAAATTTGTAAAATATTGCATTACCCTAAAACACAAACAACCAGTTCAAATTATGGTAAGTTTTTACTTTTCTTGACCCTTGCCGATTTCGATGACTTTTTGTATACAGAGGCGCTGATTACAAATCTAAAGTAAGTGTTTTTCTTTAACGTTTTATTTTTCAGATATCGATCCTTAAATATGATAATTAAATTAAACTCGTTTACACTATTTTGCCCTCTTTTATCACAGAATTGGTGATAAGTACATGAATAAATCATACAATGTTTGAAATTTATTTTAAAAAATCATGTTGTTAATTATTTTATTAAGATTTTTGGAAAAATACGAAACTATTTAAATAGAAGGCTGTGAAGTGGTGCCATCAGTTCTTTCCATATTAAATCTGATGATATAAAATCCAATAATACACAATAATTTTAAATATTCTATAATAGTTTCGTTTATTAACCAACAATGGTGTGCAAAAAATAAAAAAACAGTGAACGTATAGTAAGTCTGAATTTGACATTTGATGATGTCAACTTCATACATGTAACAAAGATTATGGAAGTCCGGGCCTGACCTACGATTTATTGTGCAAACTCCGCGGGGCCGATTCAACGACTATATACTAAAGGACTGCTCAGTTCCATTTAACGTACGTTGGAAAATTTAGGAGAAGGGCAGCGGCTGTGACGTCACCACCGGTGCTAAATAATGCTGCGCGACGTTTATCAATGTTATGTTACCGATGTTCGATGTTTTTAACATCGACGTTAGATGACACTAACATCTATGTAGACATCGATGTTTATCTTTCAATGTTAAAATAAAAAAAAATTTAAACCTAATTTTCCTAGCTCCAAAAACAAAATAATAATTTTTTGAGTGATTGAAAGATCAACATCGATGTTTTGTGTCGATATCCCAGCACTAGCCAGTACCGGTGGTGACGTCAGAGCAGAGCGAGTTTGACCTTGGCAGACAAATTCGGCAAACTGAGCAGTCCTTAAGTATATAGTCGTTGGGGCCGATTATCCTATTCCCGCTGCCCTGCACGCCTGGACAATTTTGTTCTACAGCATTGGCCTTCCATACACCTTTAAACTTCCTTGGGTTTTGGTCACTCATTTTATACTTAAAAATTTTAGAAATAATTTTAAAAAGTTATTTACAAATATAATTAGGTTGGTAAGCCTAAATAAATTTAGAAATTAATACTAAAATGTAAAATTTTTTAATAAAATGTAAATGTAAAAACATCTTAAAATTTGTTGCAATGCAAGCTTTCTGCAAATAAAGTAATCTCTTAGTTTGTAAAAATGATTTAACCTAAATTTAAACCTTTGGGAAAAACTAGACAAAAGGATTTTAAAAATTTAACTTTATTTTAAAAATATAAATTAGGTTTACTAGATAGACATAGATAAAGTAAAATAAATTAATTTTAGTGGTTACTTCCTTGTACAACTTCTTCAAAATGTAATAATACTTTATTTTCTCATTAGTATCATCGGTTACAATCAGCATAATATAATAAAGAAGGTTCTTGACTTGTAAATGACTTGCTGAAAAATGAGTATTGATACCACTTATTCAAGAAGAACATACAATATACTTTCTTATTATAATAACACAATGCATGTGTGCAGGTAGTACTTATTCTTAAACTTGTAATGAGTAGAAGCACTCATATGGTCTTTACATAGGCCGTTCAAAAAGTAGTAAACATATTTTCAATAAACATTTATGGTATGAAGTTCTTGTTTTAATTGCATACTCACAACTACTACCCAAAGATAAATAATCAGACATTTATTAAATTCTAGCGGATACCATTAGTATTAATATCGCTAAACTTGCCGAACTAAGTCATAGGGAGAGAGGGGTTTCGTAACGAACAGCCATGAACGCGTTGTTCTTGTATGGACTCAAAAACACTTTAGAATGTTTAACAAAATGTCAGATTTGTTGCTAAAATATTGAATAAATGACAATCGTTTTTTAAACACTAAACCGTTGTTACTTTTAAAATTGTTATCCATTGCTAAATTAACAACGCGATCAATCCGTGTTTAAATAAACCGGGCTCCACAAGGACTAAAATTACGTCGTGTTTAACGTACTACGAAAATTGGACTTGACACCCTGGCGCGCATTTTAGTTATAATGGAATTAACTATTATAGGCAATTATTATTTCACTTATCACCCACTAACTTCTTAATGAGCCATAAATACTTCACAAGATAAATAATCCTAGTATTGGTAATACGACCTAATCAACCAACCGCAGGTTTTCTTAGAAATAAATTTTTTATAGTAAATAAAAAGACAATAAGAAACTACACAAAAAGCACGAAAAAGTCAAGGATAGGTCATTTTTATTAAATTTACTCCTACTCTGTCTCTTAAGTATTAAATTTTAGAAAAGTATCACTTTAAACACGTTAATAAATTAAAGTTCTGCAATGTTTTTACTATAACACTATGTTTCCATCAAAAATTCAACAAACATCACATGCCCCTGTGGTTTAGTTAGGTGGTTACGAGATCAGTGTTGTTGTTTTTTCTATTTCGTTGCAACTTATTTACAGTCAGCTTAAAAAAAAGCATATCAGAAAGGCACAGAGCAGAAGCCGTTTTCTTACAACAGATTGTTGGTTAAAGGCGCTTATTTTTATCAAGTTGTGTGTCTAAACAAAATACTAAGCAACTAGATGCACCCATTGTCTTGTCTGTCCAATCTGTACTACAACCTTCCTATCAAAAAGTTACAAGTATGCCAGTTATTAGAACCAAAAAATTTTAGATTTGCAATGAATGGTTGAAATTTTATTAAGAAATTATAGGCAACACGCAAAAGAGGGTTAAAAAAACTATTTTATTTGTGTATTAATGATTTTCTATTTTTATTTAATTCGTGAATTTCATTAAAGTTTATTGTCAAAGCCCAGATTTTGCAAAATTATTTATGTTTTCTAAAAATGATAGTCAGTTGACATTTTTTAATCAACAATTTTCTTATTTCACATGCGAAACAATAAAATTTGATTAAATTCACGAAAAAAGTACAAATAAAGGATTTGTTTCTGTAAGACTGATTTTTCCTGGGGAGGGGCGACCAAAAAAAAAACTTTTTTCGCCAATTCCAAAATAAAAAGTTTCTTTACCAAATTATTTCTTTTGAGGCCAATAGCATCTGGTATATAATTGATGCGGGTCTTACCATTTGGATTAAAAAAATTGAAAATCCAAGATCCGCCACTTATTTGTCCCATATAATATAGTTCCTATCTCAAAATAATCACACATGCACCCCAGTGTCTCAAACAATAACGTAGGTTTTTATTTCCGTATCAATTCTCCCTGGTATAAAATACGTAGTACCGCTGCCAAAGAGAAATTCCTATTATTATTAATATTAATACCGAGCGGTTATTATCAATATTTAAATGAAAGTTTTCTTCCATGATCGATATGGCGCTTAATTGGTGTAAGTTCACGCAGGAATGTTTAAATTGTTTTCTTCCGTAACTGCACGAGCACGAAATCAGGCAGTTAGAGTAATTTTGTTTAACTCACTATTAAGTGTTTTTTTTTTTTAATTTGTATGTTTAGACCAGTCTAAGGCTTGTAAAAAGTCTACGGGTTATTCCTCTAGGTGTTTAATCTATTTTTATCAATGTCTTTAACGATGTCCAAAAATTACCAATTGTAAATGCATTTCACACTTTTTGGTAATCGCAATAAGGCCACAACAAACGATATACAAAGAACGTCCACCTTTATACTATTCCCTCTCACCATTAACGTCCGGGAAATGTCATCCACACGAGACATATAATTTTTGTGGAAATCGAACCACACACAATGGCACAGGTATAACTTCTCTAATTGCTACGTGTGCCCAGTTTTTCTTAAGGTCGCTGATCTGGTGGAAAACGGATTTTAAAGTCTTATAACTTAGAATTATTTTATAATAATAAGGAAAAGATTAAAAATTAATTAAAATAGTATATCGGTAATTTGTCAGCTCGATCTTAAAATGATATTATAACCCACTTCTGTTAGAACCCCAAAAAGGTCATTTAAAACATTTATAGTAGAGGACCCGAACCTAAATCGACCTTCACCAAGCTGATAAGAAAATCAAAGGTTTTTTAAAATAAATTTAATATATTAGAAAATGTATAAAAATGGGTTTGCTGAAAAATCCTGGATCCTATTTTTACTTATTAATTAAAAGTTGCAACATTGATATCCAGGTACTGGGAATATCAGCGGATCATCTCGATTAAGCCCGTAAGATACATCGCCTTTACTAAGACGCCGCGCCGTCCTGTTCCATTTTTTCGGCTAGCTTATATGTCGGTAAGAGCCCCTTGACCGACGAAGTTCGTGGACCCCATCACAAACCGCACCCGGGTCACCGTCACCGGTTACGGCCGTGGAACCGAGCCTTAAATCAGGCTTTATAACGTCTACTGCACGGTCCATAAATCTACATGCGCTCTTGATCTGTGTTCGTAACACTATTATTGCTCCTACTTCTGTCCCTCTTGCTACTTCATTTTCCGTCGAAAACCACTTTCGGTACTTTAAAGCTTAGCCCCAAATCTGTACCTGACTAACCCTGAAAAGTAAACAATTTACATCTAAACCATAACGCTGATATCGGCTACGGAGTCGCCGGTCGGTCATGAGATTGATTGGATCATTTTGTAACACGCGGCGGGCTACATGAAGGTAAGTTACACCTGGCATCGCCATTCGGAAAAAAAAACTAAGGAATTTATTTACAAGGAGAAATAAAACATTTAACCGACTTCAGAAAATTAGGAGGTTCTCAATTCGCCCGTATGTATTTTCTTTTATATATTTGACAATTATTCCGTGGTTCAGAGGTTTTTTTTTGTTTTTTTTTTGTTCAACTCAGGAGACATCCTTCTTGTTTGGAAATTAAAAATAGTTTATTTAAAAAAAAACAACTATCTCACCCCTAGAGGGTTAAACAGAGGGTACATTCTGAGCTTAGGTAATATTAAGAGAGATTTAGTTTTCGTGTTTAATTAAACTAGCTTTCAAGGAAAATGATGTTCATTTAAAGAAATATCTATGTATATATTTCATAGTTATTAATCCTATTGTATATGATTATGGATAAAATAAAGGACAACCCTGTATATTCCCTAAATATTTGTAGCAGTGGCACAAAAAATTAATAAAGGTGACAAAATTTAAAAGACCCTGAATCTATGATCCTTAAACCTTCCAAAATAAAAGAAAAATCTGAAAAGTTCTTTTTAAAAGGGTTTTAACATAAAGCCTACAACGACAAAATCATCTATTATCAATAAATTACCAAACCTTTCTTTGTCGGCAAATTATTCCGTCAAAGAGCCGACAAGGTCAACTCAAATATGTATGGGGGTAACAATAACCTAATTCTTAAGGCTTAGGCATAAACATTTTTATTATTATTGCTACTTGCATCTACTTACTTTTTATTTTTTAACTTGCAGGGCAACACATTTTTTTTAATAACAATAGCCATCTGGTAAGCATGAGAAATCCATGATTAATAAAAGTAGAAAATACAATAAAATATGCTACCTTATTGTGCATTTTGGATCTTTTCGCGGGAAAGAAGTCTAGCGCAAAGTAGCACTCGAGATCGCCAGTAAAATGGTCAGCCCGCGTGTTACATTCGAAAATACGACCGACCTCCCGAATGGCGATACCGCGTGTTACTTACCTCCATGCCTCCGGTCCAAAGCTTTTCTAATTATTTTTCTTTTTACTTCTACCAACTTCCACTATCTTTTACACACGCTACCGCTGGTACCCCTCTAGAACCACCCTTGATTCTTTTACCAGCTCTCCCTGAATTCTCCCCTTAACTTTTTTCCAAAATCTCCCGGCTCTACAAGCATGGTAAAACCACTTTCGTGGGCGTCGGCTTAATATCATTTGTTAATTAATAATTAAAAAAGCCTGTTCAGCTTTTTTACCAAACCCATTTTTTATACATGTTCTAATATACTTAATTTATTTTAAAATACCTTTTATTCTATTATTAGCCCTGTGAAGGTCGATTGAAGTTCGGAGACTAATAGCTTTTGTTAAAAAAGAATTACGAATCACCTTGAAATATCCGAAAAACACCGCCATCACTGCTAGACGGAATGAGTTTTCCATTCTTTTGAAAGACAAAGCCACAAAATTTCTGGCCCATTTTTGCGAAAAACGCATAAAACCCCCAAAACCCGTATTTATTTCTGCAAGAACTAAAATCTGAAAAACATATGCTTATGTTTTTCACTTAAAATTATCTTCATGTATTATACCTAAAGTAGTATTAGTTTACTGATACTACTAGGCCTATTAATAAAAACTATATTTCTAAGAGTTTTAAACCCTTGGTAAATATAGTTTTCGTATGTTAATTTTGTGTAACAGAGGAACATAATATTTCCCATGTAGCTCAGGCGTACTCTCTTAATGGGGTAACATGCTCAAAAAAGTAAGCACTTAAAATAGCAGCCCTAAAAATTCGTTTAATTATTAAAAGTGCTAATCTACTTATCCTAAATAAATACAAAGAAATGACTTGGCATTTTAAACAAAAAGCATATTTTTTACCGTAATCAAAATCAAACGGAAATTAAACAATAGCAGAATTGCAAATAAAAATGTTAATTTAATTTTTGGCAATAAAGTAGTACCCACCGCATTTCTACACTTCCCGTGTCCCAATGAGGATTTAAAAATACATTTGCAAGTTATTCATATGGAAATAAATTCATTAAGAGTTGTTTTGATTGTTTAACCCACTCGGTTATTTATGGCAGTTGTAAACCTGCCTTCATCAGGGACGGTTCTTTGTTATTAAAAAAATTGCACGGTTATATTTGATTAAGTTGAGTACAGATCATAATAGGTGGAAATATGCAGCAGGGCAGGTATTTGATCTGGCGCGATGGGAGTTCTAATCTCATGGAATTTAGTAATTAAGAAATTTGAATTAAAAGAAAGTACAACATCAACATCCTTGCCGCGTTGAAATAGCTCTTGTCGTCAGATTAGCGAAGTTAGGCATCGTCGGTGGCAACTTTAGTGGGTAACCATAGGCGAAGGGCGCGTGTTGTTGTATGTGGTTCAGATTTCACGTTTTCTTAAAGTCGTCCTTTTATGAAATACAAAATATGACACATTGTTTTAAAGAGGTTCAACTCATCATTAAAAAAAAAAAAAAACTACTTTTTGTGTATCCAGGTGTCTGTTTTGGGGTGTAACATATTACTTTTATAAAACTAATACACAACATTTAAGGAAAAACGATTAACTCTGTGCAGCGCCATCTAACGAGGTCTGAACGTGGTCACATTTGTGGCTTTTCCCACATTAAAAAAATGGGTAAAATAGCCGTCTTGCGTATTTTTCGCTTAAGATCCCAAGAAACACTTAAGAAAATGATTTTGAATTAAAAAACATAAGAGATAGGATAGAAAACTAACGTTGTCTTAATGAAACACCTCATTTATTGGTTTTTTATGCAGTACATGTTCTTTAAAACCTTTGAAAACAAGAAATACAAACTAAATTTTAGTTATAACAAAATTATTTTAATTCAAATAACTTACCTGATTTGCATATACCTGGTGCCTAAAATGCAAAACACAAAAAAGTTAATATTTTGGTAAAGTCTAGCATGTATTACTACTTTTAATACATATTGGTAAAAGTGAAACATATAATTAGGTTTATTCTATTTTTTATATATTTTTTAATAAATACATTTTTTTTACTAGTTCCTTTTAAAAAATAATATTTTGATTTTTCTTTAAGGAAGAAATAAACCAGCAAGACACTTATACTTTTCTATTACTTGCCTTAGTGTTCAATGTTTATGATTTAAAAAACAGAACACATTTTGAACTATTTTATCGTTACCATATCGCACACACTCTTCAAAAGTGACACAAGTCCAAAAATCTATAATTTTATTTTATATATATATATATATATATATATATATATATATATATATATATATATATATATAAAAGTAGGAAACTTAAAATATACATATTTAATTGGGAAATGAGCGTTACAACTGAATTTCCTGAATTACCCCTAGAAGTAAGTAAATTCCAAGAAACTACGATCTAAATTATGTTTTCTTTTATGTAAAAAATAAATTTAGATGTATTTAACATAATGGTAAAATAGCAAATTATAAGTCCGGAAAATGAACTTTTACAGTATTAGTGAGATGTTTACGGACAAGGAGCAGAGTCTGGAATTTCGAAACGAACACTGTAAAGGTTTTTCGGATGAATAATGTACAATATTTTATTTTATACTGTACTGTCGAAATTTATATTTTGAAATAATAACGTATTTTTAACCTGCTTCGTATATCTACAAAATAATTAATTGTCTGTTTTGGAAACATATTGTAAGATTTTTGTTTACTGGTAGAAACATTGTCACTACTGACAGAAAATTTAAATTTGACCAAAATATTGCGTTGATATATCCAGGAAACGCAACTGTCTTGTTTTTATTTATGTCAAAGTCAGTTAAACATTAGTGATATTTTTGGTAAAAATGACGAAATGGTGGAAATTTGATTTCTGATGAAATTTGACAAAAATGTAATTAGGCTACAATGCAGCTAGTACCAAAAAAAATATCAGAACGGTATGAGAAAGAATTTTTGTCGTTTTCTGAATGGAAAGGTTTACCGGACTAATCCGGTAATTTTTTTACCGGACTAAAACCAAGTATCTAGTTTTACAGTCTAGTATAAAATAAAATAGTTCAAAGTTATCAGGTATTTTAATTTTAAATGGTAAAGGAACTTTTGATCCGCCCTGTGTATATTTCAAACATCTAAAACCGGCCCTGGTTTTCGTCTGCAATCGCAAAGTTAATGTTTATATTACCAATTTTCCTCCTTGCAAGCGATTATTAAAACATAATTATTGACCAACCAATTGACCTTTTTAACTTCTGGTTGCCAATAAAAGTACGCATTGGGCGCAAGCCATATGTAGACGACTATCATAATAATAATGCGTTCTTGAGCACGTCGCAGACTTGAAATTGACTAATTAACTATTGGTAATGTAGTCGATTTCACTTGGGCGTTTTATTTTACTTTGTTGTGACAAATTTTTATTTAACTTAACATTAATTTGAATTTAGGTTAAGTAATGAATTTGTCGTTTTGTTTTATTTGGGCGCCAATTTTGCTGCTTTACAATGATTTTAATCCATTTTTGGGTGTTTTTATAGTTTAAAAGATTTCTTTTGTGAAAGTTTTCTTACTGCAATTATGCCATTTGCACACATGCACTATTTGGTTTTTTTTAGGTTGCTGCAGTTTTTCTTTTATGCAAAAAGAATCCGGCAGGCACTATTTTTTTGCAGCTGCCCAGTTATTTTGGTCAAATTTTTGGGAACCTTTTAGGTATCAACTTTAAAATATATATGTCGCAGCCAAGTAGCTTATTTAGCCGTTTAATCAACAGCCTAGTCTGTTTACTAAACAGCGCTGTTCAACTAGCGGCCTGAATGATATTCAGCCATTTGATCAAACCGCTAGGCGATTGACTTGGATCAATGACGTTTCATCACTTGCCTAGCCTGTTCATTTCAATTTAGTTCCACTTTCTGCCACCTAGCGCCGAAACTCTCCAAACTGTCAGTATGGCGTGGACAAACAACAAATTTGATGAGTTTTTCCAAAGTTTAATAGTACAATGGAAGAGTGTAGTGACAATAATAATGTGAATTAAGCTGTGAGTTACTCGAGCAATTAAATTTTTAAAGCGAATTTCTATCGAAAACTTGTTGACCAAAACTAACCACAACTAACCACATCTGATCTCATGATTTCCAAAGAACAGTAATATGCTACATCTTAAGTATATTTAATAAAGAATTTCTTAATTCAGATTCTTCATCTTTTTTATTTCTGTCACATGGACACCCTATCGTACGATTGGCCTAAGCATTAGCCAGCCAGTATATTAAATTTCTAACAAACGTTACGGCTGAATATCATTTAGGCCGCTAGTTGAACGGCGCTGTTAGGTAAAGAGGCTAGGCTGTTGATTAAACGGCTAATTAAGCTAGTTGGCTGCGACATATACACAGGTATCAACTTTAGAATATTTTGACAGTTTACAAATTAAAAAAAGGCGTCAAGAGTGGTTTAGAATATATTTATAAATAACAACTCAAAAATTAATTTGTGTCCTCATCTTATACTTTGAGGATTTTAAAAACAAATAAATTGGTTGTTTACAAAATTCAGTAAGTTAGTAAACCTTATGCTGTCAGTAATTAAATTAAATTAATTAAATAATCTTATTCAATTACTTCTCAGTAATAAGATTACTTTAATTAAATTACTTTCCGGAAAAGATAATTGTATTTGGATTATCAATTAATGGGATAATTTTATCGTAATTGGTAATTGATTTTCACGAATCCCGATTAATTCAATTACTTAGAAAATATTTCGATGACTTATAAAGTAATTGAATTACTTAGAGATTAATTCAATTACCTAATAATTAACTAAATAACTACGAAAAAATCAATTACATTTCTTTATGGAACAACTGCCGGAATTTTGGCCAGCCAGAAAGAGTATCTTAAAATCCGGCGGGCAACTTTGAATCCAGCGAACGCTTAAATGAGGTAATAGTTAAAATGTTCAATTACTTTTAGTTTTAATTGATAATTGAATTACTTTTAACAAACATGCTAGTAACTGGTAATCGTAATTTACTACTACTTAGAAGAGTTATTAGTAATTATAATTAAATTACTTTTTAAAAGTAATTGCGACAGCTCTGCTTATTGTCAAAAAAATGGTATGAAAGAAAAATTGCAGCAAAAAAATACGCATGAGATGTGTCAAACTACAAAAACTCCTTTATAGTAATTATGTTTCAAAACAGTTAGTTTCATTACTTATTTTTAGTATTTCGTTATTACTTCCCTTATGACGAAAGTACTCTTATAGCGATAAAATCTCACCATGCCTTTACGCTCTCGGCGCCTTGTATTATGAAATATGATTTCTTGTTTTTTTTTTCTGTCCGTCGGTCGGTCTATCTCCGTCACCATACCTTATCTACCAGAAAAGTAAGATAATAATTTTAAATTTAGTGTAAGTGAAATTATTAAAGAGAGTAAGCGAACTGTTGTTTTTAAGCAATATCGCGTCAAGTGAAAAGGTGAATATGGTCAAAAATTAACTTTTTATGTGATCTGTATTCAATCAATACATTTAAATAGACAACTTTTTGAATGATTTAATGTTCAAAATAGTAGAGTTTGTAACAAGGGGCTTAAAAAGATGGTTAAGATTTAAAATTTAAATATAATAATTGTTATGTTATTTTAAGCTTTTTGAGGGTACCCGAGTTTTTATTTAAAATAACGAGCAGATTGATATTTTTTATGTAAGTTCTTAATATTTTGTCCTTTTATTTAGTACTTAAAATTAAACTTGGCCTGGTTTTATAGCTTTATTTTGTTACAAAAAAGGGAGCAAGAAGTTCATATATCATGTATGTATCAAAAGCTATAAATAAGAAAACCCATTTAGCGAAGATCAGGTAAACTTTAGGAAAATCCATCATGTACGATTTTTATAAAGTAAATTACACAGGCCCACAAAAAAATAAGCAGTGTGTGCTGTGTGCTGCTTATTTTTTTTTGTGGGCAGAAAGAATCCAAAAATTAAAAAAAAAATTTTTTTTTTTGAGACCTCGAAAAAATCCTGAAAATTCGGTTTTTTGATTATAACTCGAAAAATATTGCATTTAGACATAAAAGTTATATAACCTAAATTAAAGATCTTTTAAAAATACATTGTTTATGTCATATAAAGTTTTGTGTTTTTTTTATAGATATTGACGTTTTAAATAAAAAAAACGGAAATATCTGAAATTACGCCTTTTCTCCATTTTTTGCTGTTTGACCTCCAATTTTGACTTCAGATTCGTGTTCAGCGGAAAAAAATACTCCAGAAAATTCTAGTACGACACCCAGCACACACCACTTTTTTTTTGTGGGCCTGTGTTTTTTTTATTAAAGATAATTTTAAAGAATTATAGTAATTATTTACAAAAAAAATCGCAGTAAAACTTTTAGGGCAAATTTAACTTTACAAGGAATAAATCAGTGTAAGCTCATATCCCTCGTATATTTTAAAGTAATATCGATTGCTTTAAGCCTTAAATAATTTTTTGTGGTGATTAGTGTTTCACTTAGTATTTTACCTTAAACCGATAAAAATGCTACCATGCTAGCCACCTGCTGCTAACCATAATGTTGTGAAATTTTAATATATTACTATAAACAATTTTTATAAATGCCTACCATTGCAAACAGTAAAACATATTACACAATATCTTTACCTAGTAACATTAATTTGAGATAAAAAATCTACAAGGAATGTTTTGCAGTTTCATTAGAGCATTTATTTATATATATTTTATATAATAATAATATATATATATATATATATATATATATATATATATATATATATATATATATATATATATATATATATATAAGATTTCTTTTTTGTAAAGTTACACCTATACCTATCTGGCCACAGGACAAAAATCTAAAAGGTGACATTTTGGTAGTTTTTTTAAAATGTTGGCAATTTTATCCCGTTCTTAAAAATGTTAGCTTGTCGTAATTTTTTTATATTGAGGCACCCCAAAAACACAATCAATCATAAATTGCTATATGAATATGTTCATCATTCAAAGTGATAGTAAATAGCCTATAATCTGTAAAAAAGTTACTTTTGTTAAAATTTAAAACATTTTTTTTTAATTTATATTGCTCTATAAAGAAAAAATACAATTATTTCGTGGCCTCCACTGTACACCATGAAAACCTAATGTTATACATGTCAGTTTAAAGTAAGTGACTTACCAAAAAATTTTCGGAATTAAGTTTCTCATGACGGCTTCTTTACTTTGAAACACCACGTCTAACAAAAAGTAAATTTGATGACAAAAAACTTATCCAATTGAAATAACTTGCCCAAAGTTTATATATGGTTTTTTTTTACTTTATTTCAGGCCTTAGATGTTCTTATTTCTGTGCGGCTTTGCAAGGTGATAAAAGAAGTTTTTACAGACTCTTTAAGTGACACCGACATTTGAAAATTATTTTGTTTAAACCCTGTGAAAAGAAAAACATTTTTTTTTACTACCTTTTTAGAAAATACCATTTTAACCCCTGAATAAGGGTGGAAAACGGCACTTTACCTCCCTGTTCCAGCCTAGCATGTTAATTAATTTTTGATAAATTTCATTTTTATTATTTTTATTCAAATTTTTTTGCGGTTCCTATTTTTCCACTAATTTTTTCTTGTTTCTTTTAAACGATTTTATTGGGAAAATATTTAATGATATAAACTTAGAAGATTTTAAAATGACTTGCAAAATGTTGTCCATTTTTAAAAAAGTTTTTAAATTTTTGTTCTTTTTTAAATTTTAACAATTTGTTTAAAAACGTCAATTATGTTGTAGACAAGTTCCTTGGCAACGCCAGCCTCTTAAGTGATTTCAAATGTTACGTTATATTATAATTTGACAAGTTGTTTTGAATACAGGGGTTTATCCAAACAATCCAAATCCAATTCACAATTTAATAATAGAACACAAAATTCAAAGGTAATATATTTATAAATTTGAATGAAAAGTAGTAGAAAAAATGGTAATTTTCTAGAAAGTGGCCACAACTCCGATTTTGACCAAATTTGGTATAAGGGAGTTTTTTGGGGCGCTGATCACGAATCTCAAAAAAATATTTGGCGAAAACGTTTCGTTTTTGAGATATCCACCATCAAACTTAAAAATGAAACTAACCTCATTTACACTATATTCCTCCTTCTTTTTTACACAATTCTTGATTTTTAAAATGAATAGGCACACACTATTTTATAAACCCCTTTTAAAACCTTTTTTAAGTTTATTTTACACCTTTTTTTTTCATTAAATTGCCAAGTATCACTTTCAAACCGGGGCGGCCATGTTTGCTTAAAAATGTTGAGCTTTGTGATACGGAATGATTAACAATCAGCTAAAACAGTTAATAAGGGCAGAAAGAAGTAAAAAGCAACATCATTATTTACAATTAAAATTAAAAGTATAATATAAAATTTCAAATGATTATAGGCATATAAGGCTAGACCTAGCCTTATATGCCCTGAAAATATGGCCCGCTAATCCGTGGCACCCTGTATATTGTATAATGGTCATAAATGACCGGTAAAATACTGGCAGTAATTTTAGAAATTATTAAAAACAAATTTAGCATTATTTTTGTAATCTTTACAATCTTATTCAAAAATTTAGGGCTGCAACAGTACGTCTACAAAAAGAAACACAAAAAGTCTGCGTTTTTCAGAACAAACGAAAGAAACAGGGTCAAAGCAAATTAATGGTGTGCGGTACATTATTATTCAGTTTGGGAATTTACTTTCAAATGGATTAGGATTAGAATCATTCGAAATTGGACTAAACAAGCCGTATAAAATGTGTAATGACGAATTAAACTGTAAAAGAAATCTACTGCTAGTAAATTAAATTTAAAAAAAAAACTAAAATGTAAAAAACAATATTATGTATTTAATAAATTGATAAAAACTTTTATAAATATTGAAAATATAACTAATAAATTAGTACATGTAATTTTAAATAGGGATCCACTAAAGGACATGGCACATAACGTGAGATTCTGGCTCTATAACGATTTTTTTAAAATTTGAGTATGTTGTTTCTTAGATCAATAGGAACATCTTTTAAATGGGACATTTTTGTGCAGGCCTACAGGGTGGCCCAAAAAATCACTGAGAAGTTAAAGCTTAACTGTTTATTAAGTCCAATATAAACGCATAAAAAGAGTGAAATTTCGTCTAAATCCAACGAAATAATATTATATATATTTGTTTGGAATTAAAATAATTTAATTTAACATTTAACACATACAGGGTGGTCCAGTATCGAGTTAATAATATGGATTATGCCAACTAAAATGTTAATATGGTGATATACTTGTATATATTTTTAGAAATTATACATTTCTAATAGTTTATCAAGGTAAATTTAAGTTAAAATATTTTGGTTTCTTGTCCCACAAATACAGGGATATTTGGAATTAATTTTTTTTTTTTTTTTGGTTTGTTACCACAAGATATTTTGTGACATATAAAGAGGTACATAGTTTTAAAATCGGCACATTTTTCTGGCAATTTTTTAACAAAGGTATAATAAAAATAAGCTACCTACAACTAAAATAATTTTCGTGTACATCTACAGGGTGAAGTATCTAGGGGGTTTCATTTACTATGTCTCCTGGATTTACCTATATTTTTAGAATAAGTCGTTTTAAAATTGTTTGCCGCGCAAAAGTTGCTGGTGTAAAATTACTTATTAATAATTTAGTATTGTTCATGAAATTATTTATTAATTTATATAATTATTATAATTATACTGAAGCACTCTATATGTGTTGGATAGCAAATCACATTTTTACTCTAAGCAAGTATGTATTTTTTAGGCGTTTCAATTAGTATTAAGGAACAGGGAAGCTTTAACTTCTCAGTGATTTTTTGGGCCACCCTGTAGGCCTGCACAATAATGTTCTATTTAAAAGATGTTCTTATTGACTTAAAAAAAAAAAACATAGGTACTTAAATTTTAAAAAATCGTAATCCCATGTTATGTGTGCCATATCATTTAGTTACTTTATTAGGTACTTAATTATCTTAAAACCAGCAATTATTGACATAGTGTTATTTACATTTTTGATATAGAATTAAATAAAGAGTTAAAACTTGGCCAAATATACAGAGCGTTCCTTTAAAAAAAATGTACCTAACAATGAAAACTCTGTTTTTATTGTTAAGTAGGACTAAAAATATATAAATCCAGGAGACATGGTAAATGAAACTCCCTAGAAACTTCACCCTGTAGATGTACACGAAAATTATTTTAGTTATGGGTAATTAATTTTATTATACCTTTGTTAAAACATTGCCAGAAAAAGGTGCTGATTTTAAAATAATGTATCTGTTTATATGTCACAAAATATCTTGTGGGAACAAACCCAAAAAAAAAAAAAAAAAAAAAATCTTTAATTCCAAATATCCCTATATATTTGGGACAATAAACCAAAATATTTTATATTAAATTTTTTAACCTTAATAAACTGTTAGAAATGTATAATTTCTTAATATATATACAAGTATATCACCATATTAACATTTTAGTTGGCATAATCCATATGATTTATTCGATACTGGACCACCCTGTATGTGTTAAATGTTAAATTATTTTAACTGTAAATAAATATATAAAATATTATTTCGTTGGATTTAGACGAAATATTACTCTTTTTATGCGTTTATATTGGACTTAATAAACAGTTAAACTTCAACTTCTCAGTGATTTTTTGGGCCACCCTGTAGGCCTGCACAAAAATTACCCATTTAAAAGATGTTCCAATTGATCTAAGAAACAACATACTCAAATTTAAAAAAAAAATCGTTCGGGAGCCAGAATCCCATGTTATGTGTGCCATGTCCATTTATTAATTTTAGTGGTTCTAACGCTTTCTTCCATTAACTATAATTAAAAACCGGATTATATGGTTTATTTAATAAAATTTTTATCTTTTTTTTAATAAATTTTATTTTATAAATTAATATTAGCCAGTTTTTATTTAACCCAACAAGACACTTTCAAGGAATTTTTTGTGAAAACAACAATAAATATTTATAAATATAACCACTAAAATATATATATAAACCCCAGAACTAATTTTTAAATAGGAATTTACTTAATCCACCCATGTTAATATTTTTTTCTTTTAACACTAATTAAAAATTAGGTTTAGTTGGTTATTTATGTTTATTAACATACTTATCGATTTTTTTTACTTAAAAAATTAAGAAAATATACTTTTTTGCCAAGGACGCGGTTTCTCAAGGTAATTGTACAATTAAAACATATTGGTAGTTTCATTTTTTTTTAATGTTTACCACAACTGTTATTTAAAATATCTTTGTTTGGTTGGCTGGTCGCGTGCCATATTTGCACTGCAGCCTTTTGGCTTATTGCGCACCCCTTTCTTGTTATAGCAGTCTGCTTTTTTTATCAGGTCCATTAGATTTCTACTATGATGTTTATGAGAAAAAGGGATTCCACTCTGTATATTTCTGAACAGTATTACGTCATTGTATGTCACAGCATTGCAGTTGTATGGTAGATGTGTAAATGTCAGTGACCTATCAGAAGTCCTATTACTTTCTTAACTGAGTACGCCCCAGAAGAAGGACCTCAGCTTTGAGTTTCTTAAAAGGGTCGTCTAGCATGTCTTTGAGCAAGTGACGCAGGCCGACCATTTAGATTTTGTTTTTAGGCCGTCTGTCTATTGTTGTTTTCATTGCCTATTTTGCTAGTTCGAGAACTAACTCTTGGCCGTTTAAATTTTTAGTTCTTGCTAGTTTATCTACTTTCTCATTGCCTTTATTACCGAGTGTCCACGAACTCAGAAAAGTTCTATCCTGTTGTGTCTGGCGGAAAGTTCTTTTGGTCGTTTAGGCACTACATTGTGATCTTAAGAATCTCTTTAAACATATAGAAATTATAGTAACCATTATACTTTAATAAATTTTCTATATATGAAAATATTTGGGTAGAATTAGGTAAAAAATGTATCTTTGTTATACGTAAATTTTAAAAATAAGGAATATGATATGGTTTGAATTATAACGCATTTATTAAAAGTGGTGCAAATTTAAATAATTGGCATAAAGTTTAAATTTTCAAATGTGCTCATATTTCGCAATTCTTTAAAAAAGAGGCTATTTTGGCAATTTTTCGACCACCCTGCCTATTATAAATTTCGCAATTCTTTAAAAAAGAGGCTATTTTGGCAATTTCTTGACCCCCTGCCTTCTTGGTAAGATGTCATGAGCTTTGGCTCAACTCCTTCCCCCCTCTAATTACACGTAAGATTTTTCAAAATGCGTATTTTTAATGTAAATACGTTGATCTATGCTTGATTGCGTTCAATTTATTAAAAAAAAAAGAAAACATAATTTGCTTAATTATTTTTATATAAGGCTAGTTAAGACTAGTATTTAAAGCTACTAAGAACCTAGTCTAGCTAGTGTATAGCTTGTGTAGGATTAGCTATATTTTAGTGGAAAAACATGTTTTACTTATTTTTACCCAGTTTTCTCGCAATTTTACACTGTTTCTTGCGGAAAAAAAATTACATGATATTTCTCGAGCTTCCCCTCTACCCCATGTGAGATTAGGTTAGATTCGGCCCGATTCCCTCCCCTAAATGCCTGACGTAATTAATGGACGCCTCCAAAAGATTTATTTATAAAAGAAATCTTAAAGAATTTGGCACAATACTGTTTACACTGATTAAAATGATATTTAAAAGAAACAGCTGATTAAATTTTCGAACCAGTTTTATACCCGTATTACTTAAAATTTGGCTTATTCTTAATGAGTATAAAAATGCAGTTAAGATTACTGCATCTTTTTTTATTATTTTCATTTTATTAAAAATAACACCATAAAAGTAAGTTTAGAAGCTCCCCAACATGCTTGGAGCCATCATCTGGTACACAGATGGATTCAAAACCAAGCACGGAACTGGAGCGTGCGTGTACAGTAAAATAAGAAACTTACAATTCTCCATTCCACTAGGAACACACAGTTCTGTATTTCAAATGTAAATATATGCTTTACTGCACTGTGCAAAAAAAAAACAATAGAAGAGCTTGTTAAAACAAGCGGATCTGCATAATAACAGACAGCCAGGCGTCACTAGGGGCACTGGCAAACCCTAAGGTAATCTGAAACTGGAAGTCCTAGGAGAACGCAACAGGGTAACTCTCCTGTGGGCACCGGGACTTTCGGAAATAGAAGGCAACGAAAAAAGCAAGAGCTAGCGAGACAGATATCATCCACTTCATATTTTGTACCTGAGCCTGCCCTTGGAGTGACCAAAACCCTGAGAAGGAAGAAACAGCCTACCACATCCTGTGCGAATGTGAAGCGTTGAACCACAAAAGACAGGCATTATTAGGGCAACCAAAAATGAGCCCCCAGAAATATATCAACCAACTAGTCTTGGGAACCCAAAGTCTTTGTAGAAGAAACAAGATTAGTTGGAGGATTGGTATAAAAGAAAATGGGAGATTGGGCACCAAAAGCCCAAGAGGCTGCGCTGCCTCCGGTGGAAATCTAGACATCTCCAAGCTTAGAAGAATTCTTTTTATTTGTTTATCTTCTTTGTCATTGTACATAATTTTCTTTGTCTTATTTAAAACGGTGTGAAACTGGAATATCTTTATCCTGTAAAATCCAGGACAAGGAGCACAATATTTCTTACGATGTACCCTTACTTATTGTATGATAAACACCATAAACACCGCTACATCATTATTTGTTACTTGTTTGCATAGAAAACATTTATTTCATAAGAGTTTTGTTGCGATATATGTTTAAAACACTCTTAGAACTCTACCGCGCTGTAAGCACACTGCGTTTTATTAACTCATATTTACGATTAATTACATAATCAAATCATATTGAGGGCCTTTAAATAAATATTTTCAAAAAATGAATCTGTCTTTTTACAGTTTTCACAGTTGATAAATCATGTCTGTAAGCACAACGCTTTTTGATAACTTCAAAGAAAGCACGCGAATATGGCAGTAGATCTAAGATATAACGTTTTCAAATTTTTGTGACGCATGGTATAGTAATAATGTAAATCACTGCTATTAATTTTACCTATTAACTCTTTTCACCGACTTCCTGTTTTACCTAAAGTCAAAAAGTAATCGGTATAATTTTTACATTTAAAACAAATTTACTGCTTTAACCACTAGAAAGTGGTACCTACAAATCAATAAATACTCACCTAATAATCTAGTTTCAAGTGGTGCTCAAGAAAAAAAGTAACCAAATCCAATAAAATTAAATTAGTTCTTGTTATCAAACATTATACAGTTGCACAAAACGCACCGAAAAAAAACTGTATAGGACACGGTAGGCGATACTGCACGAGACCGTAAGCGGTACCGCAAATTCTTGCACGTCGTGGTGGTCCCCGCGAGTCACGGCAAAAGTCACTTTGGTACTGCTTTCAGCAAGGTTCTTGCGTTATGATTAGAGAGGTGCATGTCGGTACCAAAGCGGTGGTACTTGCTGGTATAAAGAGTAAAATTACCTTTGTTGAAAGGTGCGACCGTGTCAATCAGTTTTTCACGGTATACCTCACATACACATCTATCGTTATGAAATTAAGAGTTTAAAATTCCCCGCCTGAAAAATATCCTTACTAAATTAATTTATAAAGAATTGGTTTGTCATATACGAAAAGAAAAAAACCTAAAGGTTTATTTTTGTAAAATTTAATAGGTTTTTAAAAAACACCGACTCTTCTCGGTGGCATAGTGGTCAGTGACCCTATCCAGCATGCGGGCGACCCAAGTTCGATTCCCAGGCCATCTAAGACAGAGTTTAGCCTTCCAAGCATCGAATGGACCAAAGCCCGGGCGTAGTCCGGATTTCCTCGTAACTTATTCCACGCCCCTTTGCGGCCTAAACTCATTTTCCTATTTATTTTTTCAACTAATAAGCCCCAAACATTTTCCATAACATTTAAATCCGGACTACGCACGGGCCACGGAAAAACCCTAATACGCTGCTCTTCCATCAATTCATCGACTTGCCGGGCCGTATGAACGGGACACTTATGTTGCTGAAAGATAAAATTTCTGTCTGAAATCGATTCAATACAGAAGGAAGCATGATATTCTGTAGTAGATCTATATATACCTTCCTTCGGTAAAATAACATAATCAAGTCCTTGTGCACTCAGCAACCCCCAAACATTTACCGAAAATCGCCCCCTGTCCTTTTAGGTATATTTTTTATTAAATCGTGTTCCTTGAGGCCTGTATACCTTAAGTCTCCCATTGTAGCACGACTGAAACACTTTTTTATCGGTGAATATTATATTTTCCCAAAAAATCGGAGTTTCCAAGTAAAATTGTAGAGCAAATCCAATGCGTTGGTCTTTATTTGCATTTGTTAAAAACGGTTTTAAGGCTGCCGGGTGGAACGCAATTCGATATTTGCCTTATTCTTCGCCGTGCCGTTCTAACCGATGCGATGCTGGGAAATTGCTTTCCGTTTTTACTGTAACTACAGATTTAAATGGTTGGTTTCTGAAAACATAAACTAAATTATTGTCTTGTTCTTGATTCGATAGTTTGGAGCGACCACTTCCAGCTCTTCTCTCAAAGGAGTGTGTTTCCTGCCATTTTTTTAACAAAATGAATAGTACTCTTTGGGATGTTAAGCTCTTCCGCCACATCCCTTTCTGCCCAACCTCTCTGCTCAATATAATGAATAATTAATACTTTTTGATCCAAAGTTAGGTTTGGCATTTTCAAAAATATTTTTAGACACTGACAACAGACAACTGTTTCTTTATTAGGTTTTTTAACCGGTATTCTTTACCAACTTAAAAATTAGGTGTATTGCTGCTCGTATTTTTCTTTTGATTTCCTTGGTAATAGGTTCATATTCACCTCATTGGCAGCCTTCACAATATCTTTAGGTAGCTCTTCATAAAAATAATTCATTATTTGACTTGTTAAAAACCGTTTAGTCTTTGAAATATTTTGACTAACTTCGACGGCATAAAACATTACTCTTGATGCCATAAAAATAATACAGAATAAAACCTGGTTTAATTGTTATTTGACTTAATATTTTCAAGATTGTACAAAAACTTTAAAATAATTTTTAAAGAAAAAGCATATTTAAAAAAAAAACGGCATGCTGATTAAATATATGCATCGAAATTGGAAGGTATTGTTATTAAAAAGTAATTCAATTTATTATCAATCCGATACAGTCTATACAGGGTGGCCCACCACATTCGCCTCGGTTTTTCTTCGAGAAATGAAAGAGTTGGAAAAAACTTTTAGCACAGTCATATGTTGGTCTGTGGGGAATATTTTAAAATTATTTTGAAATATACAGGGTGACCAAAAGAAGTACAAAATAAAAATTATATTTTTTCTTATGGAACAACCCATTTTTTTTTATTTTAGATACTATAACCAAAAAAAGGTGAGTTATTGTTATAATTCCTATACCTAAAACTGACCTTTTTTGGAAATTTAGAGAAATTAAAAAATACAGACCATATTTTAAAAATTGTTTACACCCTGTAACATATAAGGAGCTGCTCGTAATTAAATTTACTGCTTAGCTTAAGGGTTTAAGTTAACTATTACAAAAAAGTTTTACCTCAATATTATACAGAGTGGTGAAAAAATTGCCTCAAAGTTTGGACATACATTTTATTAAATAACTTCCAAAAGTTAAATGGAACACCTTATATTTAGTGGTCTTTTTTAACAAGAACTAAGTCCCTTTAAAACTATATTAGGGTTTCCTATACCTATCTCTTTTACTTTTTATGAAAAAGACGTTTTTATATTTGTCTTATGAATAAAAATGGAACACCCTGTATTGTAATTAAAAAACCTTTTTATTAAGAGCCACGTAGATTCGCTGAAAGAACAAATTTTAATTTTGTAAAATAAGATGTATTTAAAGCAAAATGCAGGCAAAAGTAAAAACTCTAATTTATTGCCATTTCTAAAATATTGAAGCATTCTTTAAAATAAGAATCAAAATATAGTAAAAGGTACACCTATCTTAATTATTTTTGGAACGAAATATGTTAAAATGCCCTTGTTCCTTAGCAAATGTATTGGACTTTATGGTAAATTAAATCCCAAAATAATATTATAATGTTATAAATAAAAACATACATTCAATATGACTATCACCAAAGGTACGATTATATTTATATTTTTTCAATAATAGTAGGCTTTGACCTAAATGACGTTAATTATTATTTGCAAACAAACATATTTGACAGTGACACTTGCTAATCAAACGATTATCATTGATTAAGCTACGAGTAGTTTAAAATTATAATCGTTTTGAATGATTGTTACATTTTAATAAGTTAAAATAATGAAGATGAAATGATTTTGGTAACCCGGGGGAGTGCCCAAGAAATATGTTTATTCGCATCAAAAGTATATGCCCAAAGGTATTCTGCAGGCGTCATCCCATACAGTACAGAGTGTTCCATTTTTAAGATAAAGAAATTATTCATAAGTCAAATATAAAAACGTCTTTTGCATAAAAAGCAGAAGAATGGTATAAAACCTAATATAGTTTTTAAAGGGAATCTAGTTCTGCGTAAAAATAGGCACTAAATATAGGTGTTCCATTTAACTTTAGGAAGTTATTTAATAAAATGTATGTCAAAACTTTGAGGCAATTTTTTCACAGTCTGTATAATATTGAGGTAAAACTTTTATGTAATTTTAAACTAAACCTTAAGCTAGGCAGTAAATTTAATTACGAGCAGCTCCTTATATGTTACAGGGTGTAAACAATTTTTAAAGTATGGTCTAAATTTTAAATTTCTCTAAATTCTCAGAAACGGTCGGTTTTAGGTATAGGAATCATAACAAAAACCCACCTTTATTTGGTCTATAGTATCTAAAAAAAAAAAAAATATGGGGTGTTCCATAGAAAAAATATCTTTGATATGTCTTCTTTTTTTGGGGCCTCTGCATATTTCAAAATAATTTTAAAATGTCCCCACAGACCAACATATGACTGTACTAAAGTTTTTTTTAACTCTTTTCATTTTCGTAGAAAAACCGAGGCGAATGTGGTGGGCCACCCTGTATATAGAATAGTTATACTTTCCTGCATTAGTACGGGAAAGTGACACTTTTCGAACTAAAAATACGTGCACGAAAATAGACAAGTATGCACGTTCGTAGGAAAACAAAACTTTGCTTAGAAACCATATAGAATTACTTGATAGAATGTTGATATTATAGCCATTCTATAATATGTCTCAAAAATTTGTAGACAAACGCTTGTTTTAATTTCCTTTTCTATAACAACAGGTAATAAATTGTAGTTCATGCTATCATAAAATTAGTGTGGAAACATGTTGCCATACAAAAACAATAAAGTTACTATAAATAATCTAAAATCCATAAATATGTTTAAGAGTTACCAAGGTCCGAAGTCAATGAATATTTTTGGTCATTGTATTAAACTTATAAAATGCAGTAAAACCATTTAAAAAAATATTGGCTCACTGAATGATTTGACCTTTAAAACAAACGCACACATAAACAATAATACAGTTAAGACACCTTAATTTGGAGACCATATTTTAAGAATGTCAGTAAAGAAATACATTTGTCCGTTTCTTCAGTACCGTAAATGCATTGGATGTAAATTTTGAATTTTGTTCATTCTTCAGATAAACTGTTATGAAGATAGACTCGTCTATGAGGCCTTTATATTGGACGTCACACCGTTATTTATTATGGCTGTGCTTGACGTTCTTGTAACACGTGTACCCTTTATATTGACGCCATTGCTTTATCTATATAATTTGTTCTTATATTGAAATAGTCATACTAAGTTGTCAGTAGTCCACAGAGTGACCTATAAAATCACGTTGTGTATATTTTTAGAAGTGGTTGGTTGTAAGTATAAAAGATTTTATCTATTATTTTTATCGCCATAAACTAAAGTATAGGTATCCGTTAACTTTAAATTAGTCGTAAATCAAGTTGGCCATTGCGTTTTATGTAATATTTTTTTGTTGATTTAATCTAGCCATTATCAAGTTAACGGACCATTAGATAATTAAGTAATATATAAATAAACGAGTAGTGTACCAAACTTTTTTTTCTGTTAGTTATATTGTAACGGACTTTAAAAATATTTGTTTAGTTGAAACAAATGTAGAAAGTTAGATTTATTTAATTTAGTAAATAATTTGTTAAAATAAATTACCTTAGTTTTTCTCATTCCGACTACTATTGTAAAGTGTCCCAAGTGTGCTGGAGTCATCCATTTTACACTTTTCTTGCATCCTGTATTAAAAGAATTGTTCCAGCTAATTCCAGATCCTTCCATTATTTTCCATATTACAATAAAAGACGAGAGGAAACTCCACAAGGTCAGTGCATAATCGACTTTCGAAGCATTCAGTTTATGACAGAGACAGTTAAACCGTTAGCATAGTTACGTTAAATTGTTGTTACCATAGAAACATTTGTGAACCTGATTGCTAATAAAAAGGTGTAAAACGAGGATTTTGTGTTTTCATGAGAGATGTTGCGGAACAATATATTAGGTATCAATAGTCATAAGTTTTCAATATACTATTTATATATTACAGTGTTCTGCAAAGAAATTCTTTCGTTAAAACAATGTGTGAGTTATTTCTATTTCTACCCATGCAACCCACACTGACCTGTAAATTGTCGTAGCACGCACAACATCGAAAACATCAACAACATATTTTAACTGATTGCAAGTAAACATATCTGTATCCATCCAAAAATTGTACTTGCACTACTTACAGGACTGCAAAGTGGCCACACCAAAGATATTATTGTTTTTTATGCAAATGGAACAGCAGAGCCAGAAACAAACATTATATCGTTAAAGAATGGCCGTTACGTGAAAATCCTGTGACCAATCTGAAAAATGTGGTGTTAATGGACCCTAAGTAGAGCAGCAGAAAATGTATCTTCCTTCTTTGCACATAAAACTCCAGCTTATAAAACTATGTGTTAAAGTCTTATATAGAGAAGGAAATGCTTTACTTTATTTAAGACGGAAATTTACGCATGTAAGTAAGGCAAAGCTTAGGCAAGGAATTTTCGTTGAGCCGCAAAAATGAGAGCTTTTTAAGCACAAAAATTTAGGAAGTACACTTTTGGCAAAAGAAAAGTGTACGTAACCACTTCCTAGGTAACCAAAAATTCGAAAGCTACAGAGATCCGGTACCTTTTTTTATTCCCATTTGGAATTCTTCCTAACAATAAAGGTGCAATAGTGTAGTTAATTTCTATAAAGTTTAGTGAAAAATGAATTCGAAAATGTTAGTTGGATTGCTGTTGGAACGTCAAGCTGATACCAATTCCTCTGAATAATCGAATAAGGAAAAAAAATATTTTCTTGAGTTTTTATTGTGTAAAAAAAGTAGTTATTTTTAATTTAACTTTTGAAAATTCACTAGATTGCTTGTGATTTGGGTGTCCCATGTCTTAGAGTCTTCTTTCGATCTCTAAAAACGTATGGATAGGTTAGGTACAAACCGGGTTCATATTTGAATTCAGCACATTACAGCAGATACTTAAACTAAAAAAAAATATTAGAGGGAGACAAAAAATGTTAAACCGCATCACCCTGTTATTACATATTTGTAAATAATTCCTGCAAATATTTTCCTTTAATTATATTAGATGGATGGAAAACAGGAAATAACGCTTTTTTTAATAACAACTTACGTCACACAAAATGAATCCACGAAAAAAGGGAAAATCTAATTTATTTTTTATCTATCTCACGTAGCAGAGATTACCAATGTAACGAGAAAAAAAAATTTACACAAACATAAAGTAAGTTTCTCACCGCTAAGTAAATCAGATTGCGCCAGTGGTTACTGTCAACAAATTTTAAAATATAGACTATATCATATTAATTTATCTTGAAGTGGCAACTAATTAAAAGGTGTTATTACAGTTTGTAAGTTTTCTTTCGTAATTTGACTGGCTGCAATTTTTCTTCCATGCAATTTTATCAAAAATTTTTACAGTTTAAAATTTATCAAAGCAATTTGTAAGCATCTTAATTATTAACTTCTAAAATTTATATGTATATAAAATAAAGACACAATAATCAACATCCGACCCTCTTTTAGGGAAAATTATTAACATTTCCAAAGTATTTTTAGGTTGGTACTTTAAAAATCAATCAAATATTTACCCAAATAGACGAGCTTCCGCAAGAAAAATAGAGTGTGCTGTATTTTTCCTAAATGAGAGAATTATTGCAGCAATTTTTTAAAAAACCAAAAAGTGTTCGTGCGCAAATAACATTTGTAGCAAGTGATCTTTAAAATTGTAAAAAATCTTAAGAGGTCAGACGCACAATAGAAATATATCTGGGGAGACAGACCCCCAAATAACATTTTTAGCATATTTGGTTTATTTTGGACGATGTGTTCTCGTCATAATACACACATCGTCAAAAGTCTTGCCTCCCCTGAAAATTTTTATAAATAAATAAATGTAAGCGACAAGATATAGCAAAGGTTATTCTTTATTCTTTTCCCTATATTTATGATACAAAAACTTTTTTATTTCCTCTTTGTGCAACGCAGTTAAAAAAAAATTACCAAAAAAAGTCACAAATTCCCTAAACTGATTTTTTTTTCATAAAAAAATAAAAAGTGCTAACCAAAACATAACTCAATTGTCTATGTGGTCACCTCCTCTTTCCATCAATTGACCAACGCGCCTAGTCATACCCCGGATAAGATTGTTCACATAATCTACCGGCATATTGTTCCACTCTTTAAACGGCTAAAGTTAATTCTTGTAGGGTTAGAGGAGGATATTTTCGACGTAATATTGCTCTAGCGATATAATCCCAAATGTTTAATAGGCTTCATGTCGGGAGAGTTTGCTGGCCAGTTTATTCTTTGGATATTTCCTTCCCGCAGTATGTTTTCAATTGTGCGATGTAGTCCGGCATTATCGTCTTGAAAAATGAAATTTTCTCCTAATTCGTTGAGCAAAGGTTGAATTATTGGTTCAATAATGTTTTCCGCTTATACGGCTCCTGTCATCGTTCCCTGAACAAGAATAAGTGGAGTACGTCGACCATACATTATACCCGTCCAAAACATTACTGTTCTTCTTTTATAGGGAACAACTTCTCTAGCATGGGCAAGTAGTTCTGCTCTACCTGGACCTCTCCAGACCCTCTGCCGGCGTCTGTCGCTCTGTAGGTCAAATCGTGACTCGTCGGAGAAAAGCACGTTGCGTCACTGAGGCAAAAGCCAATTACTGTGCTCTTCAGCCCACTGACGACGCGCAGCCCTATGTTGAGATGAAATCCTAGGCACTCTCAAAGCCAGAGATACTATAGTCAGCACAATTGTGCCAGATTCAGCACAATCGCTTTTTTTCTAGCACGTCAGCACCCCTTTACTGATCTGGCACAATATTTTTTGACTTCCCTAATCGACAATAAGGACAAGTGACAAGACAATTGGAAGGTGACAAAGGCATTGTGTCAGAATGCGTACCACGTGCCTACTGTTACACAGGGGTGGATTTACGCAAAGGCTGAGTAGGCTGAATCCTAGGGCGGCAAATAATGGGGGCGGCAAATTTACGATTAATTTTTTTAAAAATGTAATTATAAATTTTAATGATATATTTTATCATTTTGCAGTATAGGGTTTTGCTTATGACTAAATAATACATAGTTCAAAAAAGACTTATTTATTATACCATTTTAATTAATATTTGGTTTTTATATTATGAGATTTGTTCGTTTTAAAAATTTTTTTTAATTTTTTTGATTTATTTTTGTTAAATTTGTAATTAAATTTTCATAAGAATTAAGTGGTTTATATTTTTTTTAATGCTAAATGCTAAATTATACCCAAAAAAACTATTGACAATTAGGGGGGCTATATTACCTTGGGCGGCAAAAAGTTAAACCGGCCTGCTTTACAGAAAGACCATCTGATTATTTTTTCTTTCGAAAAAACAAAGGAAAAGGACAAACTTGATTATTTGCTGATTAGGTAAACGACATCACCATTCCGTACTTTCTCGCCAATTCATGAAATGGTGCTTCTTTTTTAGTTATGCTGTGATACCGATATGTTGTGGTTACCTCGCAAAAATTTGTTAAAGGAGTCTAAACGGTATAGGCTTTTTAACGAAATTTTCCAGATAGCCAGCGTGGAAGGCAATTAGCCGGAAATCTACCTCCGCAAATTGTAGTCAAGTTGGGATGTAAGAGTTGTAGGAAAATTGACAGTAAATTTATTACAATTTGAGGACAACTAACCACAACTAACCACAACTACTGATGGGTAACTTTTTGTTTAGTAACACTGACTATCTGGGTTGTGTCACGAAGTATAAGGCAGAACTTTTGTCGGCAGAGTGCGCCACTTTTCAAGACGTACTTATTTCAAGTGTTGCGCGGAAAGTATTATCTCTGTTTCTTGGACGTTAAAAAATACAATTATTTATTTAATAAAATTATATGATTGATAAACAAAGTGACAAGTCTATAATATGTAAAATTGTACATTTTTTATAAAAACATAATATTTTACTCTAATAATGCTAGATACTAACAAATATATTTAAAAATGAATAATTAAAAGTATATTTTTTTACATTAATTTTGTAAGTGTAACCACTGAAAATTGTAATTGTAAGTTGTTTACTGATAAATAATTGAATTTGATAATGATTACTTACTTAGTCGTATAATTTCGTTTATTTTTATTTTAAAAATATGTACAATTATATATTAGATTTTTCATTTTATCAGTTATATAATTGCATTTAATAAATAATTGTATTTTTAACCAAGAACGAATAATACTTTCCGTTAACACTTTAAATAAGTATCCAAAAAATAGCGCCCTCGCTGACAAAAGTTCTTTTTAAATTTAGTAATTCTTTTAACATTATGTTCGGACTCCTCTTATTTATATACTTTGTGGTTGCAGCACACATGCGTCAAAATCTGGCACCATTTTTCATTAGAAACTGGTATATACAATAAGTTTTTTGGTTATAGCATTCCTGCTCAAAGCTCTTCTTGCCCCTAAATTTGCCGAATGAAGTCTTCTTCTCATGGTGCTTGTCAAAATTGGCCTTCGAACGGCTAAAAATGAATCGGGAGTGTTGCCGTTATCGTACGGCCTTCGGGGGAATTGACCATGTTTGATCTTACCTCTGTGATGTCACTCTGGGTCTACCATAACAGGCCTCCGTACAATGATACCCGTTTCTAAAAAAAAAACACTATACATCTTACTGGCATTCCGGAATTTAAACGACGCGCAATCAAATGATTTAAAAAAACCCTTTTTTGTAAAGCAACTATTCTTGCCGAAGAAACTGAGAAATCAAATTACCTGCAGTTGCTTAGGGGGGCCACCCCGCCCCCCTTTTTACCACGCCCCGCCCAAACAAACGTACCGTAAAAAACAGGTATTATTTACAACATACTATGCTGTGTTTAAACATTTTTACTTGCTGGTGTAATTTTAGAATTATTTTAAAATAATAATTGTCCACACTTTTTGTTAATAATTTTTTGTTCCACAGTGTCAGCGGAGCGGTTGTTCTCTTCAAAACACAAACAGGGAAAAAACCCCTAGCGCGGATCCGTTTGTGGCGGTTTTTTTTTTTGTTGGTATTGGGGGATATTCCAGAATTGTTTACTTTATTTTTTTTAAATTGCAAATCGGCAAAATTTTAAACGTATTTATTTATTTCGGACCTTTTTTCCCCTTTTTGGGGGTTTTTTAGTCGTTTATTGTCTATCAAGGGGAAAAATTTTTAAAAATAAAAAAGGGTAAAAAGAAAAAAAACAGGTGCTCAGTTAGGAAGGAATATCGGAAAAAAAAAAATGTTAGCGCAACACACAGCCAAAAATTCAAGATTTTTTTTAAAAAAAAGCTGGGGGAAAAACATTTTTTTTTTTTTGTCATTATTTTTCCTTTTTCCAAAGTTTCAAATATAGATTTGTTTGTTTATTGTTGTGTGTTTTTTTTTTAAAAAAATTTTTTAAAAGTAGAGCCCCCCCTTTGTTGGCCCCCCCCCCTGAAGGTTACTACGCCACTGATTACCTGGCATTGTTACCTGGCATTGTCCTCTAGTTTTCACGACCTGTGTTTGCTTTAAAACTGACTTTTTTAAAAAAATAAGATTTGTTTCTATCACAAGTTATGCTAAATTTGGTTCATTTTAGTTATCAGGCTCTTTGTTTAAAAATTTATTTATAATATTGGCCCTTAAAAAATAATATTAACCTACGCTAATAACCCACAATCTTTTTGGAATTAAAATCTTTAATTTATTTGGACCAAATTTATTTTATACCAAATCCAAAAATCGTATTTTTTATTTTATTTAATAGTTTTGATTACGTAAGCCTAATCCTTGCACGATCTGAATGAATAGAAACCTCATTCCAAACAATTATTTTTTTAAATCTGGTTTAATTCTGTCATCAATGTTGATTAAATTGTTTTCTTTTTACATTTGACGCTGCAAAAAATTCCCTTAAGCCCCTGACTTAAATAATCTGATATTTGTTGAAAATTCCAACATTATTGTTAAGAATAGCCAAATAAAATCCTTGTTTAACAAGCTGATATTGCCGGGAAGGAAAATTGTTATAAAAATTTGATTGTTTTTACTGACAAAATATCCAGAATGCAATTTCAGATCGAAAAACTTGGGAGATTTGCAAAAGGGTTTTCTGCTCTTGTTAAAATTAAACTCTTCCTATTTCGTAGAAATAATTCCTTTAATAATATCTTGATATCTATTTGTGTTATTTCCGTGAAAAGTGATCCTTTGACTTGCAAATTGAAATTCGGGTTTTTAATTAAACTTGCAGATTTCCCCACTGAAACAACAAAGACGTTTATTAGTTGATAAGTAATTATTTGTACTTAGAATCGCATCACAAAATGTTCGAATCGAAAATGTAATTCCATATACAAATACTTTGATATTAATATTATTAAGTTGGTTATGTGGATACTTGTCTCTCCACAATTAAAATGTATTTAAAAAATTATTTTAGTTTAGAATTATTTAAAAATTAATTTAGCTTGGATCTAATGATATTTGAATATAATGTGTCATTGCCACACAAAAAATAGGTAAGGCTTTAGATCATGATTTCCAACCGATTCCCGGAACAGGTGGTCTGTATAATATAATATAATATAAATAAGTGTTTTTTCCAAAATTAATACAATTTTTATAAAACATTTAAATAAACATTATACGCAGAAGCAACATTTGTTGCTTGTTAGCGCTGTTTTTAATGTCCGAGTAGTGTCATTTTGGTAAAACGTCACATTCGGTTAAAAGTCCTGAGTAATTTTGTTAAATAAATTTTAGTCACAATTTATAATCTACTTTTATATTAACACATTAACTCAAATTTTAGGTAATTTTTTGAAAAAAAAATTTTTTTATTTCTATTTACTTGTAAAAGCCATTTTTTAGTTCATTTTTAAATAATTTTGAAAAATCATTTCTTTAAGGTTATTTGGTAGCAAATTTAAAAATTTGTAAGAAATGTTAGTTTATTCAATTTCTTTTCTGCTAATGAACCCCATACAATCTTTTTTATACCCAGTGTTTATTTCATGAGTAAAACTTTAATAATTTTTGCTTATGCATAACATCAAAATATTAAAAAAATAAAGTTGTCTGATATCAAATCTTTGCCTCAGAAAATAATTGATCACTAAAATATTTCTTTTTCTATTAAAAAATTTTAAGAATCAATTTTGTTTCTTCTATTTATTTAAATAACAACCCTTCATGCCCCAACCAGAAATGCCATAATTGAATTGTGATTGAACCAATGCGAATATAATTTTTAAGTTGCTCTGGTTTGAGATAATATTTTAGGTGGGAAAACCGAGTAATAAGATATTGTTTTTAAAAGTATATGGTTTATTTGTTTATCCCATCGAAGGGTTGGTCCACAATTATTCCCAAGTATTTAATACTGTCAGTTTTTTGAAATATATATGTTCCCTCCCATTTAAAAGCGAAATTCCGGTAAATTATTAATATATGATGCAAAAGGCACAAATTTAGTTTTTGTTGATTCAGTGTAAGTTTGTTGCATTGAAACCATTAAAAATATCACTTAAGTCAGACTCCGTCTTATTTTTAGCACGCCAGGCGTCTCCCGAGTAAAAGATGGCCGTGTCATCAGCAAAAAAACTGTAACCGAAAATTTGTTTTTAAAAAAATTGTTTAGGTATATTGAAGAAAGTGGACCAAGAACGTCCCATCCACATCTTTTTTACGTACTGGTTTTTTCCTCAGGTAACCTAAACAAATTAAGTACACTGCCTCTGATACCAATATGTTCAAGCAAAGAGCTTTTTATGGCAAACTGTATCAAAAGCCTTGGTCAATAATAAAAACGCATAATGATGATCTTTTTCATCCAAGGGTTATAGATTTCGTTTGGAGACTGATTATTGCATCTTCGGTGGACCTTCCCCTCAAAGCCAAATTGTTTTGCAGAAATTAGTTTTTTTTTCTTAAAAACCAAAGAACCCTTTGTTTTATTTTTTTTTCAAAATTTTTTGAAATATTGGAAATAAAGATATTGGTCTATAATTTCCGATTTCAGTTCTACACCCATTTTTGAATAGGGGTTTGATTTCCCCTAACTTTAAAGCATCAGGAAAGTCAGGTAAAAAAACAAAGTTAATTAAATATGTCAAAATAGGCGATATTTCGTTATTCCCTTAAGTGTTTCGCAGCTTATATCTGGTCCAGGTGATTTTTTGTCTTTAATTCTTTTATTTTTTTTTTTACCTCATGTTCTGTTGTTTTTTTCAAAAAATATAAACTTTTATCGACCAGGTGATTTTTTCTGAAAAATTTTTTTGGAGGTGTTTATCTTCTGTAGAACCTAATAAATACCCTTTAAATTAGAAGTAACAATCAGCCCCGTCACTATTTAACAGGACGGCACCCGACTTGGCAACACCCACACGTGATAACCTTTATTTTTTTTTTTATTTTTATATTTTATATTTGTTTAAATTTGTTGTGTACATATTTAATATCCAATAGGCTTAAATAAACTTGTTGAAAAGTTTTCCTGTTCGTCAATATTGTTCGGCGATGCCCTATGGACCCTGCAAGCGATGAATAGTTTCTCGGGCCCCAAAATCGCCATAGCACGCGTCTTGTCTAGATAACGCAGTGTATTAGCCATGCAACTGGCAAACACAATGAAAAGTAATGCTCTGTTTGTTAATGTGGACCCTGAGCAGTTTCCAAATCACTGCTCTTGTTGATTTTCTAAAGAAAACATATTTTAGACCAAGAAAAACATAAACTATTTATTAGCACAATGTTGTAATTCAAAAATTAAGATGCAAGCCTATTATATTACATAGAGATGTTAATAAAAAAAGAAACCGTTTGGAAAATGATTCGAAATATTTTAAAATATATATATTTTTAATTTTATGTAAAACGTAGTTGTACACAACACCAGTAGTGATATCACTTCATTAGCTCCATTAACGTTGGGTAATGTGTTCTAGATTCGAGCTATAGTTTTGATACTTGAAAGAATTTAAAAAAAAAAATTTTTAAATTTAAAATTTGGGGGTTTTTGCAAAACCCCCGTCCCTAATGATCATGAAGGTAATAATGGAGTCTTAAAATTTTTTTTTATAAAAATTGAATTTTATATCAGTTTTTTATTATTATTATATGTTATTAAAAAAATATTTACCGGGTGTTTCAAGGTTTCCCAAAACTTTTTTTTTTTTTAAGGTGGGAAAATAATTTGGCTTATCAATATGTCCCTAAAAATGCATTAAATGACGTGTTCTTTGTTTTGGGAAAATTTTCCCGGTTTCCCCGGAAACCAACCTTTGAATTTTAAATGGAACACCCTGTTTTTTTTTTTACCTATTCGATAGAAAATGACATCCTAAATAAATTTTTTTTTAAAATTAAACTAGAGTGCCAACGTCTAAAACAACCAATTTTGAGTCAAGGGGGCGGGGAAAAAATAGTTTTAATTATCTGACGTTTTTTATGTTTTTCCAGAAAGGTAAAAACATTTCCAAATTTTATTTTAGAATAACAATTTTTTAAATGGAACGATGGGGCTCGTTGGCATATTTGCATTTTTTTGTCATAATTTGATAACCCACACTTGATATTTGGGAAATTTAAAATTTAAAATAAAAAAACTAAAAATGGCATAGTAGTTTTGCTTATGAGAATAATAAATTTTTATATTATTATTATTTATTAAAATTTTTGGTTTTAAATTTAAAAAAGCCTTTTTAAAAAAACACAGCAATAACTTTAAATAACTAACTCGCATTTAATTATTAAACTATGTAAATATTTTTACCATTAACGTTTTTGTTTATTTCCAAGCCTACCTGGAAAAATTTCCGAAATGCATATGTTTTTTTTTCAAAAGCCACCCCGGGTGTTTTTAAAAATTTTATAAGCAACAACTACTTTTTTGCCTTTTTTTTTTTTTAAGAGTTGATTTAACCCAAAATAAAGTGTGGGGGATCAAAATTTTTCCAAAAAAGCTCTTTTTAAAAATCCAACAAGCCACTACGTTCCATTTTAAAAATTATTTTCTACAAATAAAATTTTGGAATCTTTTTAAACCTTTTTGAGAAAGACAAAAAAAACGTCAGATAAAAAACTTTTTTCCCTCCTTGACTCAAAATTGGGTTTTTTTACCCGTTTGGCATTAAAATTAATTTTAAAAAATTAAATATTTTAAAAAAAAAGTAAAAGTTGACATATTTTTTGTATTTAGGGTGCATTTTCATCAAATAGGTAAAAAAAAAAAGGGTGTTCCATTTAAAAAAGAGTTGAGGTCTTTGGGGAAAAAAATTGTGGAAACAATTGAAACGTATTCAATGATTTTTAGGTCACATATCAAAAATTTTATATATATATATATATATATATATATATATATATATATATATATATATATATATATATATATAATATATATATATATATATATATATATATAATATATAATTATTAAAAAATATATATATATATATATATATATATATATATATATATATATATATATTATAGAAAATATATATATATATAGATATATATATATATATATATATATATATATATATATATATATATATATATATAAATATGTATTATTAATAAAAATATTTAATATAGTTTTACACGCTAATGTTAATTTTACTAAAGAAAAAAAATATAAGTTGGGTACATATTTATGGCCTATCCATATAGAATAAGGCCATAATTATGTACTAAATTTATCAAAATCGAACATAATTGTGTTTTTTTAGATAAGATTGTGGTGCATCAAGTTAATAAAAATTGAAGGTCCTGTGAAAGTATTATCTAAATTACCCAGTGCTTGTTTCCAAAAAAGCTTAGACGTGTGATTAAGAAACAGGATATTACAGTGATAAGTATTATCTTGAAAAAGAGAAGCTCGTAAATGTGGACAAAATGGAATTGGTGCTAGTACTAAAGTTCTGGGGCTTCCCAGCAATAATTTAGGAAAAGTAGTAAATATTTTGTTTTTAATTCTTTAAATTAAGTTTACTTCTAGTATTTACCTATTGTTTTAGTATTATGTAAAATGATGTTAGCAGCAAATTTACAATATCTTTTTTTGACAAAATAAAAAAATATACAAAAGTTGAAAAACAATTTTTAAATTCATCCAGTTACAGGAGAAAAATATCTAGATTGTCATTAATAATATAGAATCAGATCACTATATTACTAAAAGAGATTGTTTTATAGTGTCTGACTATATACCAAAAATATTGGAATTATTTTGTTTTTTAATATTCCCTAAAATTTTTAACGCTTTCTACCGACTAAAAATCAATTTCAAACACGAATAAGTTGGTTTAAATACCTCTATTTTCACATCAGAAGTCCAACATATTTTTTTTCACGTAATCAAACCCGATATACTTATATTAAAAATTGGTTGATATAAATAACTTGACAATGCCCATTTGTTACTAGAGGACTTTAAGGGTGTATTTTATCAGTTGTTTATTTATGTTTAAAAAGTACAACAAAAATAGTAAAAAAAAAATTAAAAAGGTACAGGCCCGCAAAGTGGGGATTCAAAAAAAAAGCTGCGCCCTGGTTGACACTCCTTGATGATCTAAAAAAAATCTTGGTTATTTCTTAAGGAGTGGGGATAAAGTTTTTGTTTGACGAGAGTGATTTGCGAAAAAAAAATCGCTAAATGGAGGCCATGTTAACAGATTTAAAAGACTATTATTTTTTTATATTCTCAACTTTGGGAAATTTTAAACCAAAGTTTTTTTTTTTAAAAAAGCTCTTGCCAAACGATAGCCATATATTTAAGAAGCTCTGTACCAAATTTAAAGTAAATCGATCCACTGAAACAACCGTTCCCGAAACACATAGCTTCAAGAAAAACGCGTTTAAAATTTTGAGTCTTGTTTAATAATTAATTAAATAGATAATAATTATTAATTAATTATTTATTGTTTCTTTAAAATCTTTTTACAGGTATATTTTTAAACGTCTAAACGTGGAAAATATGCAAAAAAAATCGATTTTTTTTGAAGATTCCATATACCCCCTTAAACCACCAAACATGCTTATCATCGTTATCAATGTTTCGTGAAAAAATATAATATTGATGAAACCAAAACCATTCAAAAAAAGAGTTCACTTATTTAAACCCTAATTTTTTTTTCAAACCCAAACAAACATAAAACAGACATCAGGGCCCCCAACTGGTTTCCTCTGTTAATAATTCAATTTTTCCCAAAAACCAAAACAAATCTCCATGTTTAATTATTCTTGATTATAAAATAAAAAAAAAATTTTTAAAATTTTTCCTCTGTGTACCCGTATTAAGGACCAAATACCAACCCAAGAGGCGATGTTACCGATATAAAAGAAAAAGACCAATCATACCAAAACGAGGTCAGATCTTGAGAACCCCCATTTTTTTTAGGCCAGGGTATCTATTCATAAAAACGTTTTTTCCCTTTTTTCACAGTTAAAAATTTGATATTTCCAGAAACGCATTTTTTAGAAATTTGGGTTGTATTTTACCAGAGTTAAAAAATATATTTTTTCAAATAAAACAATTTTCTTATTTTTTTAAACACTTCCTTGTTTTACCATTATTTTCCAAAATTTAATTGAAAATTAATTTTAAAAAAATTTAAAAAGTACCTGCAGAGTAATGACTTTCAATAGATTTGAAGTTTTTCCGGTTTTTTTGAAAAAGGGGTTTTTTAATTTTTTTATTTTTTTTTAAAAATTTTTTTTTTTCTTCGAAATGGGGTTCAACTAATTATCAAAAAAAAACCCAAATACTGAATTTTGGCCGATAGTTTGCAATTTTTTGGGAAATTAAAAAAAAATACAGGGGTTAATTAATGTCATGCAAAATTAGGGGGATAGTACCATCAAAAAAAAAAAATATTCGAATATAGCATGGGCAAAAGGGGTCGTTTTAATCAGGGGGTCAAACTTTTTAAATTTTTGGTTTTTTTTTCAATAATTTTTTAACCCTTAAAAAATAGCGGTTTAAAATTGGAGATTTGGGGTTTTTAAAGGAGAAATGAAAAATTCTCCATATTTTTAACAAGTGGAAGGGAGTACGGCCCCACCTCTTTTTTATTTAAGAGGGCTTAACCCTTTTCAGATTTTAATATTTTTCCTTTTATTAAAAAAAAATTTAAATGTTTTTCCTTGGGGTTCCAAAAAAGGGGTAAATTTCTTTTTGGGTCCGGGGAGCAACTGTTTTGGGAGAGGGAACAAAAATTTTTCCCAAAAAAGGGGTTTTTTCCCCCCCATTGTTTTCAAATTTTTAAAATTAATTTTTTAAACCCCCTGATAAAAATTTTTGGGAAAAAACCAAAAAACCTTTTTCAACCCCTCCAAAAACTCCAAAGGTCAAAAAACCCCGGGACATTTAATTTTTTTTGGAGGGTTAGAGGGGTTTTTTTCCCCCCTTTTTGATAAAAGGGTAAATTATTTAAAAATTTTAAAAAATTGGAAAAAAACCCCCCAAACGGGAAAAATTTTTGGGGGGCCCTTTTAAAAGGGCCACCCTAAAAAGGTTGTTTAAAAAATAAATGGGTTCTTTTTTTTGACGGGGAAATTATAGTAACTTTTTTTTTTAATAAACTCAAAAATTAAAAAAGAAAAAAGTTAAAAACCAAAAAGGGGGGTGGGGGTTTTCCCTTACTACAATAAAAATATGGACAAACCCTTAATTTTTCTCTCAAAAACCCCCCCAAATTTTTAAATTTTTTAAAACCCCGTATGTCTTTTTGAAGAAATTATTACAAAAAAAAAAAAACAAAAAAAAAAAAATTTTGACCCCTTTTAATCAAAAAAATTTTTAACCCAAGCAATTTTTCTTTTTTTTTTTATTTTGAAAAACATCGTCCCCCAAAAATTTTTGGGATATTAAAAAAACCTTTATATCTATGGCCCTTATGCTCGGTCATCTTTTTGGTTTTTCCCAATTTTTTTTAAAAAATTTTTTTTATACCCAAACTTTGTTTCCCCAAAAAGACACAAATTGAAGCCTCTCAAAATTTATTTTTTTATATAAAATTTTTTTTAAACCCCTATTTTTTTTGGGGTAAATGGGGCGTCCGGAAATTTTTCCCCAAATAACTAAATTTAAAGAAAAACGAAAAAAAGTTTTTTTTTAAAAAAAAGGAGAAACCTAAAAAAAATAAATAAAATCTTGTTTTTAAAACTTACAGGGAAAAATGTTTAATAAAAATTTTGGTTTAAAAAAAAAACTAATAAACTACAATTTTTTTTCCCCTTTTGGATCTACAGTAATATAACATATTTTAATTTGGAACCCCAAAAAAATTTAATTTTTTTAAAAAAAATGAAAGTGTGGGGTTTCGGAAATAAAACTTTCCTTTAAAAGGGAAAAAAAACTTTTTAAGGGAAACCCCCAAAAATTTTTGATTTAAAAAAAAAAAAATTTTTAAAAAAAATTTTTCCCGGAAAAAAGAGATTTCAGCCAAAAAAAAATTTTTAAAAAGATTGTTTAAAAAACACATTTGTGAAAAAAACAAAAGGATAGGAAAAACCTTCTAATTTTAAATCTTTTTTTTTTTTAACAGAACCCCAAAAAAAAAAAATTTTAAAACCCCCAAAAACACCCTTTGTGATAATTAAATTTTTTTTACTTATACAGACAGTCAAAAATTTTTGGGCAATTTTATTTTTTTTTTTAACCCATTAATTTTCATAAATTTTTTTGGGGAAAATTTTTTTAAATTTAGTAGCCCCTTTAAAAAGGGTTTGGGGATATTCTAAATTTTTGACTTTGGACCCGAAAATATAACAATTAAAATTAAAGAAAAATTTTAAAAAAAAAAAAATGTTAAAAAATTCCAAACTATTGCTCGAATTTTATTTCACTTAATTTTTTTTGTTATGAAAAAATTTTAAATTTTAAAAAAAAAAAAAAATTTTTTGAAGCTACCCCCACCGGCCAAATTGAAAAAAATTTTTTTTCCCCAAGGACCTTTTTTTTTAAAATTTTTTAATGAAATTTCGTAATTGGGAAAACCTTTTAAAATAAAGGAAAAAACCCTTTTTTTTTTAAAAAAAAAGGGCCCCTTTTTTAAAGGGTTGTTTTTTAAAAAATTTTTTTCTTATAATTGGCCAAGAAACTTTCCCAAAAAGATGATTTCATATTTTTTTTTAAAACACCCCAAACGATAAAATTTTTTTAAATTTTTTGACAGCTTTTAGCCAAAAAGGAAATTTATAAAAATAAAAAAAAAAATATAACAGG
>JAHBCN010005968.1:75407-113860 GCA_019359885.1 Listronotus oregonensis | reverse complement strand
GGACTTTGATGCCATTGCGAATAAATTTTAAGATTTTTCAGAATCCTTTTAATACTCATTGAAACCCTACCCCGGAACTTCAAATGGAAATGATTGATCAAAAATCAGTGATATAATTAAGAACAAATATCAAAACTCATCTTTGTTGGAATTTTATAAGAGTCTTCCACTGACACAATTTGATAATTTGCATAAATTTGCTCGTGGTCTGTTTTTTTTTTTGGTACTACTTATTTTGTGAAAAACCTTCTCCAAAATGAAGTAAAAAAAAAATTTCCCCAAATCGAAATTAACTGATGAGCATCTTAAATCTCTTTTAATAATTGGTACAAGTAAAATTACCCCACAACTACAAACTATTGTCAGTGGAAAATCTCAATTACATAAATCTCATTAGTATTTCTATGTCATTATGTTTTTATAAGTTATGTGATTATTTAAAATGTATAAAATTTAGTTGGATTCATTTCAATAATTTGTTAGTTATTATATACTGAATTAAAATTTTTCTATATTATACATGTTTTACTCATTAAATTTGTGTTTCTTTACCCAACTTATCACAAAAACAATAACAATAAGCCTACAAGAATTTTTAGTTGGGGGTTACCCGAATACCAAAAGCCCTATTCACTTTAAAAACCCCGTGAACAAGGAAATCGGGAAAACTATGCCTTCAGATCTAGCGACCCCGTTTGTGTTTTTAGTCATATGATTTACGTTGAATGACCTGTTACTCTGTTGTGTTATTGTGAATAAATCAATTTTTTAAAAAGAAAATATTGTTAAGATAAAGACTAAACCTAAAAAAGGTCTTACTGTGTTTTGTGAGTGACCGGGACTTTTTTTTCCCGACATTGCGTAAAAACAAAATATCTGCGGAAAAAAGTGCCGGTGTTATAAAGTTTTTAAAGTAAATGGCGGCAAATGAACTTGACATTTTGTGGTGGTGCTTTTTAAAAAATAATTAAAATTGAAATTGTTTTAATGATTCGTGTTTGGCTTTAATTTTTTAAAGGGTTTTTTTTTTATTTTTTTTTTAAAAACAGTAACAAAAAAGCATTGGAAATTACCGTAAGTAGGGGTATACATTTTGGAATTTTGTCGTTCGTTTTGATTTTGTTATTGCGTTGCATGGTTTGGTGCCTTTTTAAATATTTTTTGTTCTGTTTTATTTTATTTTCCGGAATCTTCTCTTTTTTCTAATTTTTAATTAAATTTTTTTTTTTATTTTTAAATTTAAAAAATTTGTTATGGGTTGAAGCTTAAAATTTAAAAAACAATAATGGTCCCTTACAAACGACACCTATTCTGCACTTTGCCATAGTATCTGTTTTACTAAAAAAAATTGACTATTCATTTTAAAATTTGATTTTTATATTTTCCAAAATTTTTCTACAAAAAATTTAAAAAAAAAGATTTGGTAAAACAGACTTCTCGGGGTTTTTAATTACAATGTTAGCGATGTATTTTAAATGCTGAAAAAAAATTGACTCAAACATTTTTTTGGCCCTTTTTTGATGGATTTCTTAGCTGAATTAAAAAACAGGAGACAGCTGTATCCAGGAAAATGATCTTGATTGGACAATACCTCAAAATAATTCATGAAAAATTTTTTTTTTATTGAAACTGAATCCCAAAAATGAATAAAATTGACAAATCTAAAATTTATATACCGGGGTTATCTGCCCACAAAATTGTAAAAAAAATAATAATTGTAACATCTGTGTTTTTTTCTTGTTGAAAGTAAGGGAAACCTAATTGACGACAAATACTTTGTTTCACAACTGGGGGTTTAAGGGGTTCCACAGAAATTGTTAAAACGTTCTGTTCCATATGTGCGCGTTTTTTTAGAAAATTATTAATGACCCTGATACTGGGGTGACTTCCTAAAAATGGAAAAAAAAAGCTATCCTTGTGATCTAACTAATTTAAGCACTAGACAACATGAAAAGGTTTAATGATTTAGTCGCAATTTTTTGGTAACGAGAACAAAAATATGTTTTATGATGTTTTAAAATTTTAAACATTCTTTTTTAAAAATTATTTTAAAAAAAAAACAAAAATGCCACAAAAAAATCGGAAAAGGGGGAGTCAAAAAAAAAAAAAGGAAACTAGACACATTTAATAAATAAATAAACAAACAAAAAAAAGTACAATTACTAAATAAAAATTAAATTCACTTTTTCCTTTTTTAAACATCATGTTCTTATGTTGACCTATGCCCTAAATTAATTTGTTTTAGGTTTAAATAATATAAATATTTTATTTTTTTAATTATATGTTTAAAATTTTTAATGGGGAAATATCAATACTATTTACGCGATCTTTGAAAATTGGGCCCTTAAAAAAATTTAAAAAACGGCCCGATACCCGGGGTTTCGGTCATCCGCTCAGGAAACCGATCTGAATCTCTTCGGTTGGGGGGTTTCCAATGGTTGTTCGGGGTTTTAAAGTGAAGTGGGCTGTGCCATATCAAAATTTACTATTATATTAATAATTATTCAACATGAAATTAAATTTTAAAACTAATTTAATTTGCTAAAAAATTTTTTGTTCTCAAAAGGGGGTTTTTAAGTATGCTAGCTCCCGGGCCCCGGCAAAAAAATGTCCCGGGGGGGTTGGGGCCCCGGGGGCCTTTTAGACCCCCCGGGTTTCAAAAAAAAATTTTAATACCAAAAACCCTTTAAATAACCACCCCTTATGAGATTTAAAAAAAAAAAATTACAAAATTTAAAAAGTTTGATGAAAAATATTTATTGTCCCAGAAATGAAGAAAATTTTCAAAACCCCCAAAATTTTTTTGTCCTGCATTGATTTGTAAAAAAATTTGGAATTTTGGGGCTTCTAATCCTCTACTTTAAATTGTCCCCTTTATGGTGATGTGCGCTGTTTTTTTTTTGGGGTTTAAAACTACCCCTAATTGTCAAAACATATGGAATAACATTTTAAACCTTAAGATGGGTAAAATCGGTTTTTTGGTTTTTTGATTAATGATTGTTTTATGTTTAAAAAATTTTTCCCCTTTTTAAAAATTTTCCCTTGTTAAAATTAAATTTAAAAAAAAAATTTCCCCCAAAAAAAAGTTTTTTTTACCATAAGTGTTTTTAATTTTTTTAAAATCTACGCCAATAGTAAAAAGTACAATGACGTCAAATCCCCCAAACCGATATTCACCGAGGCAGCAACACGTGGGTCAGTGCAGTGTGTACTCCCCAAATCGGCTCGGTAGCTTGTTTATAAAAGTGAATATTACGAAACTAAAATTATTGTGTGTTTATCTTGGAACTGGGTTGTTTGTGGGGCTTAAATTTTTGTTTGGTGAGTTTCTTTCCGGGTCCCCCCTTCAATTTCATTTTATTTAGAAGTATATTTTACAGTAGATTCTTTGGTAATTGTTTCCCCAAAGGGTTTTTTTGCTTTTTTTAACGCCGCCGCCACTGCCATTTAATATCGAAACCTGCTGCAAAGAAAGACGGAGAGACTACTCTCTCGGTTTATTCGCGCAGCCAACGATGACGTCAAAGTATTCTTTACTATTGACAATTACTCTAGAATGCTGTTGCTTAAAATATGTTCTTCTTATAGCTTAATTTTTGAAAAAAAAGATTTATCCCCAAAAAATTAATAGCTTGACAGATTTAATAATTAAGAAAATTACTGCCTGAAATATTACCAATTTCATTCTTTTGCAAATTTTCAATCCTTAAAAACCACCCCGTACAATATTGCAATTCTTATAAACCAATATAGTAGATATAAATAGGAAAGAAAGTAGAATTGCATACAAAAATTATACCGGTAAAAGTATAAAGTATACCGGTTTTATAGAATATTATGCTCCGAAGTGGGCTATTCGACTTTTTCAAAAAAAGTTGATTGGTTTTTTAAACATAGCTCCATTAGTTTTAATGATAGAAAGTTTGTTCAAAAATAATTTTGTAGAGTTTTTTAAAGCTACAAGGCTATATAAATTAAATCCTTTTTAATCCCTTTGTTTTAAAATGGGATGAGTTTAAAGGGCTAGAATAAGGTGGTGCTCGCTCGTAAATAGAGGCTTTAAACGGCCATATCTGGCCAAATATTTATTGTACAGAAAAATATATGAAATAAAAAGTGTTTGTTATTAAAAAAGCTATAATTCGGTACCCTAGCATTTTTTTCGTATCTCAAGTATTGTTGGAGTTATTTTGAAGAAAATGGCTATTTTTACGAAATTGCGGAAAATCGTTTTTCACTTTAAGCTCTAATTTTTCTAAAATTAAGCATTTTAATTTGGTAAAACTTCTAGAATGTATAAAAAATACATATATAAAAAGAATCGCAGAAGGGGACAGATCTATTTTAATTAAGAGGGGAATTAGGGGCTTGTTCTTAATGATCTTTTCGTAGAAAAAAGTAGGGACCGACCTTATTTTTATCATAACTCGCTCAATTTTCTTGCTAAAAACTCTTTTTTTGTTTTTAAAAGAAAGGTCTTATTATATACTTTAAAAAAGACCCTATATGTTTTCCTTGAAAATGCAAACTTTTCCCGCTATTTGACTTTGAATCTTTCAAATTTAACAATTGACGAACAAAAGCTAACCATTAACAAGCCGTAGCTCGGTCTGTATTGGTTGTAGAGAAATTATAAAATAACATTTTTTTCTAGTTTTTTTATAAGCTACAATTTTGCTCCCTACAGTTTTTTGATAAAATGCATATTTTTAAAGTTATTCGTGAAAACCCCAATAAAAACGTCGATTTTTTCGTCGAAAAACTTTTACTTTCAATCGCGAATAACTCGAAAAATATTAGTTTTACAAAAAAAAATGTATGGAACATTTTTTACTTAGAATTACTTTCTTTATCGATTTCTGTAGTTAAAATGTAATAAAAAATTTCCACCCCAAGATGGGGTGGCAACCACCCCCAGGATAAAAGCACACCTCGGCATGATATAAACTTTGATCCTTGGGCTATTCGCTACCCTCTGTAAAAATTTCAAGTAAATCCATGCAGGACAAAGAAATTCCTAGCCAAAATGCCTCATCTCCTCTGCTATAGTATTTTTTAAGATTTAAGAAAATGACTAGACATATCGATTATCTCCGACTGTAATAAAAATCCTCGAAAGTGATCCTTTATGGCCATGCCAACAGAGGTGAGAATAGTTAAGGTCCGCACTTTACCCCATACGTTTAGATATAACCTGGGGCAAATAGGACATCATAAATACTTATATATTATTCCAGTCAGGTAGAAATACGATCCTGTACGGCCGGGTGCGATAATTAGGTCAACCTACCCTAATAGTACCATAAAATGCTAATTTCGAGGGTTTTTACTGCACTCAGAAGCAGTCAAGACTTTTAGTCATTTTCTTATAACTTGAAAAATACTATACTAACTTTTGGGGCAATTAAGGTTGCATTTAAAAATTAAGTTTCTTTAGAACCACGTGGGCTAATAAAAAAATAATGATAGGAATATATGTTCAAGGAATTTAAAAAACTACACTGCCCAAAAAAATGACGGAACACCTCTTAATCCTAATCATAAAAAAAAACTTACAAATTAAGAAAGGTACTAAAAACAAAGTGTCAAATATATAATATATCTCCTATTAAAAATATTTATAAAACTTTTTATATAGACAATTTAAAAAGCTGTATTTTTTGTTCTATAATTTTTTTGTATCTCTTATAGTTTTTGAGATATTACTGATTACTTTTAAAATTTAAAACGTCAATATCTCAAAAACTATAAAAGCTACAAAATTTTTCACATTTTGTGTTTTTATAAGACCATTAATTTAGGCTATATATCCTTTTTGTCTAAATAAACCAAGTTAATATTTTACAAGTTTATTAAACATTGTTCTGTTAATTTTTTAGGCAGTGTATTTTTTCCTTCTACTTAAAATTTACGTAACCTATAAACGTCTGATTCATTTCGTTTTGGAGATATTAGGAATGAAATGTTTTACTAATAAACACTGTAAATATAGGGCTTATAACAATAACTGTTAGCAAACATTTTGTAGGAAGTACCTCATATTTTATCGCTTAGTAAATTTATTGTCAATACCATTGTGCTGACAAATTCTGGTTTATTACTTAATAGTATACAATAAATACTTGTACATTAGACATAGATATGTCGTATTAGCTCGTCCGACAATAAGATTTGAATAATATTTAACAGGATAAAAATATATTCAATTTTCAACAATTTTTGTTTACTTTACGCAGCAAAATATTAAATGTTGAACAACGGAAGGTACACAGTGATCGCCAAAATGTGTAATTATGGAAAACTTTTTGATTTTTGATTCTTAAACTTTTCGAATAGTACCGAAACTATTCGAGCATTCCAAAATTAAGAAAATGGGTTTAACTAAACCCTTAAGCAAGCAACTTAAAATAAATTTAATCTTTTTCGTATCTCTTACATTTTTAAAAATCCCGATCCACGTTTGGTTTCATACCCTTTAAACATATGGGCATAGTCTGAGGATATTCTAATAAAGTCCTCTCACTCTTTTAATGTCTCAAAAATACCGCCGTTGAACTTGAACAGCTCGGTCACGGGTGGCCACGGTGCAGCAGACAAATAAGTGCGCCTACCGCGTACGGTCAATGTAAATAGTCTAACACCATTATATTTTTATACGGGGGGCGTTCTATTAAAAATATATAATAATATGAGTGACATTATTAATTTTTGTATTATGTATTTATTTTTTATAAACCATTATTGATAAATAGATTACTTTGGTAACAAAGAAAATAAAAGACTGAAGGTTAATATACAAAAAAAACATGTATTGTATATTTTTTCTTACATGTTTAAAGGAATAACAAAAAATTAAGTTAAAACATATGTATACATACATATCTCTCTATATCCTCAGGATATCGTTAAAATGGAACATAATTACGTCTAGTAAAGTAAAAATCATTAACAGTTCAATAAGAAAAACTACGCTTAACCATCTTAACCAAATAAAATTTTTAAATAGTCTATAACGTTAAGCGTACAAAAACGATTCCGCTAATATAACTGTCTGGGCCAAAGGCACTGTACAAACTAAGTCACGGCTAAGCCGTGAGACGGCTGGGTATCCGATAAGGCAAGGAGTGAGCAGACTTTATTAGAATATCCTTGGACTTTGATATGGACCTTAAATTAAACTTTTTTTGGGAATAAACTAAGTAAACTGCTGGTGGTCATTTCAGTTAGAACCGGGAAGACCGCAACTAGTGAAAAATTTAGAAGAAGAAGAAGCGTTCAAAGCATTCGCAAAAACTTACTTAATGTTTTTTTAACAGATCGATTAAATGCATCAGGGATACTTTTCATGTAATTAAACCGAAGCCCGCCCATCTAGGCAATGCGACGCGGCGCGACGTGAAGCGACGTGAAGAGACGCGAAGCGACGCGACGCGACATCTCGAGACAAGTCGGAATAGCAAGCAAGCGACAATGTCGCGTAGCATTCGCGTGGCATTCGAGTCTCATCGGCCTCTTTCTGGTATCATCGTAAAGAATCTCAAATGTTGCTCTGTTCTGTTATCACTGCATTTGCTTATCTGTGGTTATTTTTGTGACATTTGTATTTTATTATTATTATAAGTTTTTAAAATTAATCTAAATAAAAAAGTTGTTTAGTGGATTCTGATTTCAAGGTATGTGAAAGCAACTTTTTTTGGTGTTCTATAGACGTCTGTATTAAACTGAGAAGTTCCAAAAACTTTTCTTTCGACATGCAAAAGTATTTAAAAAATTTGCTTGCATCTTTTTTTAAATCTGAAAATAAGTGATGGAATTCTCCACATGGACTCAAACGCTTTTCTTTTCTTCCTCCTCGATAGCAGCAACTTCTCTAAATACAAAAATATCTTTGTTCGATGAGCTATCCATAAAAACCCGCAACTGACTGCCACATTTTGAAAGATTTCGCGTCGCGCCGCGTCACCCAGTGGGCGGACAACTCTATCGCGTCGCGTAGCGCCGCGTCGCTCTAGTGGGCGAGAACCTTTAATGAAATGGTTTATTTTAGAGGCTAATTAAAATGTCGTTACTAATAAGGATTATAAGTAATTCATATCTGTCAACCGCCAGTAACACAATTCGTTACCACTGTTAGTAATTCAGTGTTATAAAAGGATGACGGCATTTCTGATGTCATTATACCTTCCCCTATTATCGTTTTAATCAGAGAAACTAATTTTCATTTTTTACTTTTATACGCTAATTTAGAAGTCATATCGTGCCCATGCAATAAGCAATCAAAAAAGCAAATAAATAGCAAATGATATTCCATCACTTTATTTTGAGTTATATTTAATAAATATGTAGCCGCATACCAGATGTTTTAAAAAGATAATATTAGACGGAAATTACGCTCTGGGCAAGATATATCCAGATCAGCATTTGTTGGTGTAGCCACAGTTTAAAAAAATTAAATAGAGCAGAAAAGGAAATGATATAAGCAAGACCGGGGGATAGCTTGGGTTAAGGGTGGTGGACTTACAGGAGTGCTCAATTTTACTGTTTGTCCGCAGTTATAAGTTATGTTTGTGGCGTTTCCGTTTTCCCCAAAATGCAGATTTATTTTATTATTTTTTGCTAAATACTCAACTTTTAAAAATTAATTTCGATGGACATATACTATTAGATCTATATTGTATACCATTTTTAAATCTTTACCTTATACCTCAAAAACCAGAGGTTGCCGGAATAAAAGACCGTAAATGACCCGACATCTCACCGAGAGGGGGAGGGGTAGCAGTCAAAAAATTGCGTCACGTAATTAATGGACACCCCCTAACAATAGCACATAACCTATAAAACTATAATACCTATAAAGTATTCTTTAGTTAACTTTGATCTGCAGCCCCCGTATCTTATCTGATTAAACAGTTATCTGATATGCCTCTACATATTTACTAATCACATTTATATAGATGATTTGACGATAACTTACCTTTCGTCTCTTATTCTTATACATAAATGAATACCACCATTGTTGTTTTATTTTATATATACATTACCCTGGCGGATAGGTGGCCGGATGGGACAACGGACCAAAAATTTTTAAATTTTAAAACATAGTTTTGGGGTTAGGGTCTGCATGGTCTGAAACTACTGTTTACCAAATTTTACTCAAATAGATATTATACCTTTAATTTGGAAGTTAAAACAAAATTTTATCAAGATACCTTCTTCAGAATTAAAATGTAAAATCTGTAATCTAAAGTTATATCTCATTAATTTAAATTATGGTACAAGAATAAAATCTCCTACCATAATAAAAACAATATTTTTTGATTTTTTATTAAAAAATGTATATTGCGATATCGATTACTCTTTTGTCAAAATTTCTTAACATTTAGATGTTAGTTAAAAGAAAGTAATAATGCGCCAATATCTTTAAAAACGCAAAATTTTTCAGTTAAAAGATTTTTTTTTCAAACACCACAGTTTAAATTTACGAACTATAACTCTAAAATGTTACACGAATTTTAATTCTAAACAATGCATCTTGATAAAATTTTGCTCGAACATCCGGATTAAAGGTGGGTGGCGATTTTTTTCCCAATTTTGTTGTAACTGACCCTGTATAATACTGATTTGAGTAAACTGACGTTTCAGACCATGCAGGTTATAAATCTAAAAGACTGGTTTTAAATTCAAATATTTTTGGTCCATTTGTTCTACTTGGCCATCATCAGAAAAATTATTGTGGTCACGTAGCCTAGTGCTGAGAGGGCACTATCAGCTATTTTTTTTAAATTGTGGGGGGGTTTATATAGCACCTCGTTTTACAAGCCCTTTGATTCTCTACTCAACACCGCTTTGTTTTTAAACATTAAATGTTTTACTAGTAAGTCATAAATAACACAAAAAAAGTGGTGTGTGCTGGGTGTCGAACTAAGATTTTTTGGTGTTTTTTTCCGCTGAATACGAATCTAAAGTCAAAATTGGGGGTCAAACAGCAAAAAATGGAGAAAAACCGATAAAAATCATGATTTGTTTTTTTTCTTTTTTAAATTAATTTAAATTTTTATTTTTGGTAGAAGATACAAAAAAATTCATAAAACGAAAAATAAAGCTTTTCCAATTGTCTATATAAAAAGTTATATAAACATTTTTGATAAGATGAATAATAAAGGATTTTAGTCCAAAATTTGAAAAAGAATAAATGTGATTTTTATTATTTTTTAATTATGAGTCATTTATTTTAATTATTTAAATCTCAAATTACTCGAAATCTGCAGAAAAAAATTCAAAAATAAAAAATTACGTTAATAAAAAAAAATCCTATTTTGGACTGAAATTTTTTGTCAAAGTTACATTTTCGTTTATATCTCCTTTATTATTCATTTTATCAAAAATGTTTATATAACTTTTTGTTTGGACAATTTAAAAAGCTCTATTTTACTTTATATGACATAAACTATGTATTTTAACAAGACCTTTAATCTAAGTTATATAACTTTTTTGTCTAAATACAATATTCGTCGAGTTATAATCGAAGAACAATTTTTTTATTATTCATCTTATCAAAAATGTTTATATAACTTTTTATATAGACAATTTGAAAAGCTCTATTTTTGTTATTTGATTTTTTTTTGTATTTCTTATCAAAATTAAAAAATTAAAAAAGAAAAAATATTAGATTTTTTTTTATCTTGGGCAGTCCACGAAGGCTGATACCTAAGTACTAACGTACCGTGGGTGTCTTAAGTGTGGTAAGAAGGAGTTTGTTCACACGGGACTTAAATTTTTGGAGATTGGGAGGAGAAGGAAAAACTTCTGCGGGCAGCAGGTTCCATAGTCTTGACACTCTAGGGATGAAGGAACAAAGAAAGCGGGAAGTTCGGGGCCTCTCTAACTGAACTGTAAAAGGATGCATAAAAGTTCCACTACGTGTTGCTTTGTTGGGAGCTGCCAGAAAAGGAATTATACTGGCCAATTCCTCTGAGCAGAAGCCGTGAAAATACCTATAGAAGAGCGACAGATCCCCTACAGCTCGACGGTGGGCAAGAAGAGGAAGCCTTTCTGTGAGCGTTGGATCATTAATAAGACGAACGGCTCTTCTTTGAATGGAGTCCAGAATGCTAAGTGTTGTAGGGGATGCCATTCCCCAGACATGAGAACAATATTCTAAAGAGGGTCTGATTTGGGATACATACAGAGTGTACAGATTGAAAGAAGAGAAATATTTTCTGGCCCGGAAGAGGAATCCAATCTTTTTTGAAGCTGCCGAAGCCATGGATGAAATGTGTTTGTGCCAGTTGAGGTTATTCTCAAAAGTAACGCCGACAAGATTTAACGACTCTTTGTTTTGCAGAGCTTGGCAGCTCATATGTAAGGGATGAGCATTTGCGGACTTTTTTTGCGACAGTGAACATGACTGTGTTTTCGAGGCATTAAACTGAACAAGATTTTTGGCGCCCCAATCCAAGATAAGTTTGAGGTCTTGTGAAAGAGATATCTGCATTGACCTGCGCTTGTTTTCGAAATCAGAATTACACGGTGGCTTAAGAAATTGAATACTAGAGTGGAGGGTACTATCGTCAGCAAAACTATGAATGGGATTGATCGTGGCAGAGAGAAGATCGTTAATGTGTAGAAGAAACAGCGTGGGTGCCAGCACTGAGCCCTGAGGCACCCCAGCATTAATTTCGTAGGAGCTGGAGGAATGACCATCTACACTAACTGATATACGTCGATTAGAAAGGAAACTGGAAAGCCAAGAGCAAAGCTTAGGTGGAAGACCGTAGGAAGGAAGTTTGTTAAGAAGCCCATCATGCCAGACCTGATTGAAAGCTTTGGATATGTCAAGAGCAACGATCTGGGATTCACCAAGAAACTCAAGGGACTTTTTCCAGTTGTGTGAGACAAAGGAAAGAAGATCAGCTAATGGATCTACTGTGACGGAATCCATATTGTCAATCATGTAAGATCTTATGTTTTTCCAGATACTTTAAGATTTGGGAATTAATGAATTTTTCCATTACTTTGCAAACAACTGAAAGAAGAGATATAGGTCTATAGTTAGAAGGGAGACTTTTGGATCCTTTTTTGGGGACAGGTTGCACACGTGCAGCTTTCCAACTCTCCAGGAAAATGCCCGTGTCGTAAGAGATTCGAAAGAGGCGAGTTAAGATGGGTGCAAGCTCGGGAGCACATTTTTTTAAGACGATCATGAAGATCATGAATTTTATCGGTTGTTCGGGTTTTTCTCGATTTTTTGCTGTTTGGCCCCCAATTTTGACTTCAGATTCGTATACAGCGAAAAAAGATACGCCAGAAAATCTTAGTCCGACACCCAGTACACAACTTTTTTTTGGGACCTGTGTGATTAATTGCAACCGAACGTTAACTTTTTTACAAATTTTATTCGACAAACAACTTTACCCTGTCAATGTCGAATACTAGTTGTATTATTTTTGTTCAGCAAAATATTGATAAAATTTCAGTTTGTTTAGTTTGAAATGGCTAGGCCGATTTTCAAAATACAGTGGTGTCGAGTAGAGAACTGAAGGGCCTTTAATACGATATGCTATCTGACTACCCTTTTCCTAAGAAAAAAAAAGTTGATAGTCCCTCTTAGCACCAGACCAAGTAACACAATAATTTTTATTTCAAACAGTAGTTTTAGTATAATTTAGTTGGCTTAAATTGACATATTTTATGTCAGGAGTTAGTTTGTTACTTATAAAACCCTGTACACGTATTTGTACCACACCCTGTATATTGTATATGTAATTAGCATATTTAACCGTGTTAACCCAAGCAATAACAAAAAAATTAGTTAGAAGCATAATAGTGTGTTAGAAAAAGAATGCATAAGACAATTGGACAGCATTATTTTTATTTTATAAAACTGAAATTATACCTGTAATTGATTAAATATAAAACGTAATAATTAGAAAAGTAGATGTTTAAGAAAAATGTTTAAAGTCTTTGTTTTTACCTGTATATTAAATAAAAGTTTATTACCTTTATGCAAGTCCACGAACCAATTTACGGCAGTCAATTTTTTATCCCTTGTAATTGAAGCAATTGTTTATATAGCAATAATTTTATTTCAGCAATGTTAATTACAAACTGTTTTTTAGCGTAAAACTGATTACAATTTCCGTTTCTTTATACCAGAATGATTAATCTTATAATACAATCAAGAACCGAAGAGCCGTATTTGCTTTTTACGATTATGACAAATTGTTTTCTTAACATTTTTCCGTATTGCTTTGCAAGGTAAAACATCCGACCTTAATATATCGTTCTGACAAATGGCATTTTTCCGTTGAGAGTTTTGTTAATCGCCACGGCCAAGCATTCTGATAAATAAAGCGAATAATAAAATTATCACCGACAGACATTTTTAGACAAAAATATGATAGTCTAGTCAAGAAGTGTGTTTCCTGCGAAAAAAAGTTAGAAGGCTTCGAAAAATATCAGCGATAGCTTATTCGACGCGGAATGCAAATCTGAGAAAGGCGTTTTGAGGATTTGTTTGCCAATAAAAATTGCAATTGTTATTAACAAAAAACGAAAAAAAAAAAGAACTTACAAAGATTACTGTTCAGGTTCAAGCAGGCTGCAAAAACGTTTAATATGAAAATATCTGTATAGAAAGAAAAGTCTCCCACTATATCAAAAGAACCAAGAAGATGTAAGCTGGCTGCCTATAACCAAAGCATGGAGCAGGTAATGAAATTTAAATACCTCGGAACAAACATCCCCAGCAACAGAGATTTGAAAGACGAAGTAAAATCTTAAGCAACAAAGGCCGCGTTCGTATCAGGATATCTGAGAGATATCATTTGGAGAAACAAACATATAAGCATGGGAAGTAAAGTAAGGATATATAAAACTTGCGTAAGGCCTATAATGACATATGCTATAGAAACCAGAGCAGAAAACACGGCCACCAAACGCATCCTAAGAACGACGGAAATGCGGATCCTCAGAAGCATAACGGGACATACTTTATATGATCGTAAGAGAAGCAGCGACATAAGGGACGAGTGTGGAGTTCAGGATGTAGTGAAATGAGGCTCGTGTAAGAAGAGAGAGTGGAGATACCATGTGGATAGAATGGCTGACGATTGACTGCCAAAGATAGCAAAAAATAAGAAACCAGCTAACGGACGGCTTCCGGGGAGACCGCCCAAACGTTGGTACGAAAGCTGGACTTCAGCATCCCAAGAGTAGAGGTTGTTGATGTTGATGAAAACACAGGGTCCAGCCCTAACGTAAGAAGAAGAAGAACAAGAGAAAAAAACCTTTCCGATTTTTGATGATAACTCAAAAACCATATGAGATTGCCAAAATAATCCTTGAAGAAAAGAAATTTTTAAAAAAGAGTCCCAAATCCAGGAACTCTTTCTCCATTATTTATAATTTTAATTTAACGTTGAAAATGGACCTCCGCACATTTTTGGTTGCCCGCTTGGAGTCAAAACCGAGTACGTCACACTAAATAATTCTTCTCAAGTTATAAAATTATTGTAAACAAAGGATTAAAATTTATTAAACTCTTATGGCTTGATCTTGTTAAGTATGTATATGAAAAGAGCTCCACGAAGCGAAAAAATTTTACGGCAATTATTTAAATATATATATATATATATATATATATATATTATTTATATAAAAAAAAAAAATATATATATATATATATATATATATATATATATATATATATATATATATATATATAAAATATAAATTATTATATATATATATATTAATATTAATATATATATATATATAATATATATATATATATATATATATATATATATATATATATATATATATATATATATATATTTTTAATGTACAATGAAGAAGGAATTTTGAAACAATTTTGTTAATTAACACTTGTCTAACTTGTTGAAAAATAAGCTTTAATTTAAATTTTCAACGAAAATGAATTCTCTTAAGTGTTCTGAATACGCCATAATTTTTTAAAATTCTTCAATTAATATTTAATACCTTAAAAAATATATTTAGTGTGACGTACTCGGTTTTGACTACCAGCGCGCAATCAAAAATATCGCGCGAAGGCCCATTTTCAGCGTTAAATTAAATTTATAAATAACGAAAATAGAGTGAGTCGGGACTTTTTTTGGAAATTTTCTCCTCTTTAAAGATCCTTTTTGCAATTTTCCCTATCTTTTATGGTTTTTGAGTTATCATTAAAAATTTAGGGTCTTTTTAATACGTCCCTGCATTTTTACGTCTGAAATATAACTGGGAAAAATAAAAAGCCGCTTTGCTAACCAGAACTAACCATGACCGACTAGAACTTCGGTCTTTTATCTTAATTATTTGTAGAAGTTATAAACAAAATTTTAACAACGTATTAGAAAAAACCCAGGGAATATATAATTACACTTTTTAAAAAAATTATAACTTCTACTATATCAAAAATTATAAAAATTTTGTTAAGAACTTCCATGTAGAGATAATTTAAACAAATTCAAAAGCCCTAAGTTCTAGTCGGTCATGGTTAGTTCTGGTTAGCAAAGCGTCTTTTTATTTTCCCCGATTTAAAATCAGACGTAAAAATGCAGAGACGTATTAGAAAAGGCCCATGATTTGCTTTTTTTACGTTTAAAGGCATTATTTAGAAAAAGCCTACTTTTTAAAGCATGTTTCATGAATGTGTCAAAACTGTCAAGAAGCTCGTGATCACGGGGTATCTCTAGACGCGAGTGTAGCCGACTACATTAGGGGCACTCGGGGCTAATGCCCAAGGCGGTAAATTTTTTAAGGCGGCAAGGCTGCTTTTAAAGTATATTTGTGTTGAAATCATATTATGATAAATAAAAACTTTTTTCATTATTAATATTATGTTAAGAACTATTATACACGTTGCAATTTAATTAAACAAAAAAGCTCTGGTGTCATCACTGCAACTTACCGCTAATTTCAAATTAACAAATAAACTTAACGGGAAATTTTTAGTGACATCAGAAAGCCTCCTAAATTTTGCTCAGAATTTTTGAAAGATGTAAAGTGGTCCAAAAATAAAAAAAACCCTAAAATTATCGATATAATAACTTTTGGTCAGTCTTGGGGGAGCGTCCGATGGTTTTAATTTTCAAGGGAATTTTTTTGATGATACAAAGAGCCTTCTAAATTTTGCGCAGTATTTCTGAAAGGTGTAAATGTGTGATAATTACAATGCCGAAATGAGTAGATAATTATTAAATCAGTCCAATTGCCTTAAATACAATTTTTAATTAGATAAATACCTTATTTTTGTGATTCTAAAGTCACTAACGAATGACTGTGCCCTGTGTAATTTAGATTGGTATGTATGTGTCTCTTAATTTAACATTGTTGGCCCAAGACCGTGCAAAGCAATTGGCCTGCAAAAGTTCAAAATTAGTAACACTCACGGTACAAGCTTGGTTATTGTTTTACTTTAAAATAGTTAAAAAACTTAATATAAAAAATCCTTGCTTTACCATTAAACATGCGTAAGTACTAAAGAACCTATTTCAATAATGAACACCTTTAAAAACCTGAAATATTATTCTGGTGGATTCGTTAAAAAAAGGTAATTTTTGTATTTTTTGTTAATCCCAAAATAAAGGAAAATAAAAAAAAATAGTTCAAAAAAATCCGATACGCTTAAACTCTTGTTCATTAGTATCTGAAAAAAAAATCAGAATAGCCTAACATTGGTTTTAATTTACAAATTTAAAAATATTATTCAGCCTAGGTTAATAATATCAAGAACAATAATTTACCAACATTATACCAGGTGGTGCATCGCCAGACTGGTCATAGGATATCCCATGTAAATTTTGATACATTGAAATATTGGCTCCTCTATTGAATTTACAACAAAATTGTATTAGACTATTTTGAAGACGTTGATAAGATTAGCTCACATACTAAATTTTGTTTTTTTTTTTTGATAAGGCTATTAAATGTTATTTAAGAAAAACTATTTGTAAAAATCGTTACATACCTGCTACATACTTTAATGAATCCACCAGTAATAAATAAAATGTCTTGTCAACTTTTTAATTCACGTTTTACTTTCTATTAGTTATTTCAACATGTTTTACAGTATTGAAGAGAAAATAATGGTTGTAATTATTTAATAAGTACAAGTAATTACATTAAACTACATAATGAGATTTTTACATAATTGAACAATTTTATAGGAAGGTAAAAAACACACTTAAAAACTGTCTAAAAATAGGTTTTAACACAACACATTGAAACTAAAAGCTAATGTTTTTTAATTAGATGCTTAAACAGACCTCCGTTTACTGCTAAGCAATATCCTAAACGGTTATAAAATTCAGTTCTTACATTATGAAGTTGAAATGCCGATGAAATTGAAACTTTTAATTCTTTTAAATTTTGATAACTCAAATTTGGACACAATCCATTTGAAACCAAATGTCTTGATTGTCCGGTGCAACTTCTTCCAATGCCGGCCCCACTTGATTTTGTAATAGTTCTAAAAAAGTTTCTGTTCCCAAATTGTGATTCAAGAAAAAGGGTCCAATAATCCGATGTCCAAATATACCCGCCCAAACGTTTACCTTTTGAGGGTATTGAGACCTTGTAGATACAAATCTGTGTTCATTTTCTTTGCTCCAGTATGTGATGTTTTGAACGTTTGGTTCATTGTTTAATGTGAAGGTGCATTCGTCACTAAAACAAATATTGCGTAAGAAATCCCTATCGTTATTCGCCATTTCCATAACTTCAAAACAAAAATCTGCTCATCGCCTTCCCTTAATTCCTGATGTCTTTGATATTTGTACGGATGATATTTATATTTCTTTTACATGAAGTAAAACATCTAAATCGGCATTCTTTTCTTGAGCTCTTCCATCGAGTACATTATTATTTCGCTCTAAGCAGTTGCATTTATTAATAACAGTACCTTTTGTCTCAAACTTATGAACGATATTTTGAACTGTTGTCTTACTTGGAATGTGTCTGTCAGGAAAAAACGTAGGAACATGTCGGATACTCTTCGATAACTATTTTTCATGTAATACCATTTAATCATTGTTATTTTCTCTTCAATACTGTAAGACATTTTGAAATAACTAATACAAAGTAAAACGTAAATTAAAAAGTTGACAAGACATTTTATTTATTACTGGTGGATTCATTAAGGTATGTAGCAGGTATGCAACGATTTTACAAATAGTTTTTCTTAAATAACTTTTGATTGCCTATCAGAAAAAAATGAAATTTAGTATGTGAGCTAATCTTATCAACGTCTTCAAAATAGTCTAATGTAATTTTGTTGTAAATTCAATAGGGGAGCCAATATTTCAATGTATCAAAATTTACATGGGATTTCCTATGGCCAGTCTGGCGATGCACTACCCGGTATAAGGGGAATGTAGATGAGATACTTTAATATATTAAAAACCTTTAAGTAAAAGAAAATGAATAGAAATTGTAAAAAAGAGCGGACAACTATTAATTTACAATATACTTGGCCCTAAAAGTCGAAAAATCATTCCATTTTGTACTATCCCTTTAAATCCCAAGGTTTTTCAATTTGACAGTAGTTGTACACATTTTATATTTCTACATAAAGAATCGAATTATCTACCAGTAAAAGACAAAGAAGACTTACCAGTAATTATACACAATGCCAGTTCGTTTTCGCACATAGTATTGAATTACAAATAACAATACCCAAGTAAGTAGGTTACTTGTACGTTTATTGTTTTAATGACAAAAATACGAAATACTTTATTTAAACGCCTATAATTTTAACAAAATTTTTAAATAAAGTTATAGCTAAATGCGAAAGTCATATGATGACTGTCATTTATTGTCATCCCCCGTGGTATGCTGCCAGTTCCACCTGTGACCATTATACCGAGATGTGAACTTTCCTTACTGTTGTTGCACTCTTTTTTATTTAAACTTAAAACAAACCGTTTTTTGCCAAAAGGTTTTGTTGCCATTTGACTTTTTTTAATTTAATTTTGGAATCATTTTGAATTTTGCCAGTTAAAAAAATTTTGAATTCGAGAGTAGGACTCGTAAAAGGGGTAATCGAGACTCATTTGCGACATTTGTCGTTTGTGACTTTTTACAGTTAAGACTGCAGAATTGATGAAAAATTATTACTCATGTGTAAAATTCTTACTAGACAAAGGTTTAAAGAAATTTATTAACGTGCAAATTTACTTTTTTTTAGTGAAAATGTGTATCTAGCGGAACATTGTTCTAGAGTAGTAGGTACCTATTAAAACTTCGGAGCTTATTATAAAAAAAAATGTGATTAAAATATTTAGTTCCTCTTTCATTTTTTTTGTAAAAATCCCTTGTTAAAAAATAGATAAACCTTTGTTATGTAAAATTTAAAACCTATATATTTCTAGAAATATTTTTTATAGGTTGTTGCTCGGTGTAATGAACGTCTACGAATTTAATATTAAAAAAATAACATAAGTGGGATGGAATTCATAAGTTAGAAAATCACTGAAACACAAGTACTGAACTTTAGGGAAATTATATGTAATAATAAAATGCATATTAAACCCTAAAATCATGTTTCTCTTACCAAACTACAAAACCTATTTTAAAATCTGGTATATGTAGGCCAAATCTTCTCTTTATGTAAGTCCACATTTCGTATTTAAGCACCAAAGCATAAAATATTATAGTTAGCTATTATTTCTGCTAAACTATAAATTTGTATGGATGCAGCAACAAAATAGTTTTTGAATTTATGGAGTATTTTTGGGGCGAACTTTATTTTCGTTACAAAAGCAGCAAAGTAGAGCAAAAAAGGATTTTTAATTTTTTTAGTTAAGTGCGATAAGAGCAGAGGTTTATGACTTTTAAGTAATATTTAAGATACCTATATTTTTAGTTGTTATCTTTCAAGTATTAAAGAAAACCCAAACCAAACAACAAGTTTTATTTACTCTACTTTAATACTATCTAAAAACATAAATTTTACATACTACAAGAAAAAGATGAAATGTGCATTTTTTCTCTATTGAGTACTTGAAAACATTAATCAATAGTTTATGGTTTAAATTATATAATAACGGAAACAAATAACATTGTAATAATTCCCAAAAACGGCAATTATGCCGTTAGATTTACAGTTGCATGAACAGTCAATTCTTTTTATTTTTAATTTTGTGTCTTTTTCTCATCAAAATAAATGGTGCATTTAGGAATGCATGATAATAGATTTAAATTATTTAAAAAAAGTAATAATAATATATCTCTTCAGGTATATAGACATTTGTTAGTTTAATATTTAGTTATTTTTTTGGGATAAATCCTTGTTTTATGTCACTAATATTCACTTAATAAGTCCACCATTTTTAGATTATTTTAGTACAAAAAAAATCACAAATAACAAAAAATAAGGTAATGGTTAATACAACGGTTAGTTAAAAAAACACACAAATTCGTAAAAGTGATATGTATGGCCCAATTTTTATGAACTCACCAGTATATTTATCAATTTATTTCAGCAATTATCGGGGGTAATTGCACAAGTGTATCAAATTTGCCAATAATTTTTGAATAGAATGGGTTTTTTTATAATTGCAAAAGTTTGTTTTCATATTTTCGGAAAAAAGACCGACTCCGCAGAAGGAGGGCATTTTCTTAAAATATGAAAACAAACGACTGCAATTTGTAAAAAAACACGTTAAATGAAAAATTATCTGGTTATTTTGCTGCACGAGTGTAATTTATTTACATATTTCCCGACTTAATTGAGAACTCGAATCAAGTAAATTTACATATTTTATTACACAGAAACAACAAAAATTCGCCTTGACGTTTTGTCAACAATATAAACTTGCGATGCAGTTCTCGATTTCTGCAGTACAATTACCGCTGTAATTTTGTGAAAATTGCACTCCTCTTATGGAAACTTTAACATATAAGGGAAATATTTAATATAATATAAATTTTATTGTCAATAAAACTGTACTGTTATAAAGTATCTATTTTTTATCTTAAAACTTAAGATTTAGGAAAAATGCATTAAAACTACTGCGGCCTAAAGCAGTTGTGCTGTGTTTTTTGAAAAAAAAGGGATATACAAAACATAATATATTTGTAATCATTTTGAACCCTAAATTTAAACATTTTACCTTAATCTAGGCGCATGGTAGGGCGACAGGCCAAGTTCCGGCTTGACTCACGCAGTGTCTATTTTACCCGAAACATTTCAGCGTGTTATCCCCCATCATAACTTCGTTATCGTTCGACGTATGAAATTTGTTACGTTAATTCACATAATTTACCTGTGAAAAAATTAAGACAATTTTGTCAAGTCAAGTTTTCTGAGATAATCGATTTTGAAAATCGCCCATATAACTACTGACTAACCCGCTTACTCACTTTTCAAAATGGTGGGGCACCTGAACTTGAAATTTGTAATGTAAGTATATGTTTTAGGACACAAGTAAAGAAAAAATTCCAAAAATTGCACATTTTTACTCAAGTCGCCCTTATTTAGGGGGCATTTTAGAGGTTTGCAATCTGATTCAATAGGAGTTTCTAAAAACATAATTGTGTTAGAACTGTATATAGTATACATTATGTATTTTGAATTAAAAGTTCAACACACCTAACAGGTGGGTACTCAGTAACTCAGTTATGTATCCTAGAGACAAGAAGGATGTGTTGGAACAGTAATTTATTTAGGAGAAAATTGAATCTAATTTTAGATCTCAGTACTTTAGGACAACGAGAATTTTGAATAGGAACTTGGCCCCTATTTTAGTACGTGGTTTCGGTGGAATATAATATTTCCTGTAAGACAAAATGATCATTTTATTTGGCATTAATCAAATAACCTTCTCGGTAGCATAGTGAACAGAATATCTTTTTCCCACGCCGGCAACCCGGGTTCAATCCCCAGCCGGGGAGTCATATTTAGATAGTAGTTATTTAAAATAACGTCCGTGGTGGCACTACCGCGTTGTCTAAAAGGTGCTGTAAAATGCAACATTTGCATGTTTCAGTGCTTGGACAACGTTGACGGAACTGGGGAAAATTGGGTTAAACATCGAAAACCCCGGCACTCACGGTACTTTGGTAGTTAGGTATTATTTCTTCGTGGACATACAAATTTAAAAAATATAAAAAATATAAACTTTCTAATAAAGACACGTTTATGTCAATTTTTTTACCTTTAAAATAACGCCATTCACCCAATTGACATCTGAAAATGCTTGACAAATTCAAGTTTTTCCCTTGTCAAATTGGTAAATCGGTCGATTGACCCGCGCCTAATACGTGCATGGAGGTCCACGTGGACCTCGGCACATACTGTAGTATAATTAATATTATTATTAGCTGTAACTCATTTTAGTTTTTTAATTAAAAAATGTTGCGCAATGGGAAGTCTTAAAGAGAGCCAATAAGAACCAGTAATTTGTATCTTTACTTATTAATAAACTATTTGCGTATAGTTTTTTTTTAATTAGTGGGTTAACTAAGAAAGAAAAATACAATAAATTGAAAGTAACTGTATTCATTTCTACTACCTTATTTTTTGTCGAAAAGCCACAGGGAACTTATACTTTCTCTAAACTCTAAGCAAACCTAGACTAATAAAATCATGCACAAATCCTAACATACTAATATATCTCTCTACATATTGTGGAAAGGTTAAATTATTATACTGTTATACTTTAAGTAACAGCGGAATAAATACAATTTATTATTAATATAATTTACTTACAGTTATACAGGCTACAATGGTCCCAAGTAATAAGCCGGATAAGACATCACTCCAGTGATGCTTATAATCCGAAACCCTGGTCATAGCGGTAAAAACTGAAGAAAGAACCGCTAAAAACTGAAGAGTATGTCGCAATAGTTTTGAACCGTCCCAAGTCATCCTTCTTTGAAGATATATCTGAAAAAGGAAAAAAGGTTACCGACGAAATTCCTTTTAACATTTTAAAAACAGCAGTAAAGCACACGAGTTTCCTAAACATCTTAATTAGGTGTAATCAGAAGTCTAATTACCAACTCTTATATTTACAACGATTTTTCTATACAAATTTTTATGCTCATTTTAACTCCCAGGGGATTTAATTCCAAAAACAGTAAAAAAGATCATTTTTAATCGTAATTAGTAGCCTATATACCAATATTCATACTTCTAAATCTAGAAATGACGATGTTCCATACAAACCTTCACCCCTCATTCTACCCCTTTAGAAGGGAAAGTTTCCTAAATCCTTTCTTAGCTAACGTCTTTCATTTTCTAAATAATTAGAAGCCAAATTACCAACTCCAACATTTACAACTCTAAAAATTTTCTATACAAACTTTTATAAAGCCCATTTTAACCTCCCCAACGGAAGTAATTTCAGAATTGTTAAAACAGATCATTTTTAATCGTAATCTAATTTCAGAATTTTAACAAAAAATGACTATTCCTTGAAAATAACTCGAAAACTAGGGGAGATATGTAAAAATTACTAAGGTATTAAATTTTAGCTTTTTAAATTACAAATATTTTTTTTAAATTTACTGCATGACGGAAATTAAGTGAGATATAAACGTTTAAAACGTGTGTGTATAGACGAGCACTACCTTGTTTCAGCTCTTTAAACTCGCCCCTTTAAAAAAGTTAGGGTCTTAAACAGTTTTAATATAAAGGATCTTATAGCTCTTGAAAAACCAACAAAATGGTTTTTTAAAGAACTTTTTATCACAAAAACTGAAGGAAACCAATTTTTTTAAGCATTCCAAAAGCGATTTGATACATTTTTTTTAAAATCAGCGATTTTATACTATTTTTTGCGTTGTAAGATTATAAGGGGTGGGTTTTTGAGGATTAAAAAATTACAAAATTAAATTAGTAATACTCTACACATTTTTTAATTACAACTCTGTGAAAATATGTTAATTTTTCAGGGGTAAACATTTTTTTTATTAAATCATAATAAAGGTTATTTTTTAAGGGTTGAAATATATCAAATAATGTTTCAAAGAATTAAACATTTATTTTTTAATTTATATGACCCTAATTTTATGCGACTTAAGCTTTAATATGAAAGTTTTGAAGGTTTTTGCAATAAGGGGTAGTTTTCACCCTTAAAAAATAAAAAGCGACCTTCAGCATCATGAAGATTTTTAAAAGGAGGGTAAGTTAAACTTAATTCCAAATTTTCATGCCAAACACTGTGATAATATATAACTTTTTTAGGGTAAATATTTTTTTAAAATCATAATAAGGATTGATTTTTAAGGGCTAAAATATTTTAAATAATTTTTCAAAGAAACAAAATACTACCTTTTCAACTTATTTGGGTCAATTTTTACTCTACATAAGCTTTTATGTATAGTTTTATAGGTTTTAGCAATAAAAGGTAGTTTTCACCCCTAAAAAAAGAGCGCCCATCGGCATAATATAGATTTTGGATAGGAGGGTAAGTCAAGCTTAATCCCAAATTTTTATGCAAATTAATGCATTTTGAAATTTTTTCAGCTTCGTTTTCTGGACTATATAGAAAATTGTGTTCGATCCCATAACAATATGGGGTAAATTAGGAAAGTAAGCTTTATTTTCAATTATTAAATAGGAAGTTCTGATTTTAAATTATGACATAACTTTTTATTTTGAACTAGTTCCCAAATAAAAAAAAAATTTAGGTTCAAAAATAAAGGTACTTTTCTCTTATGCTATATTTGTTAATAAGGTTTATTTAAACATATCAAGATATAAGCAATAAAAAGTTTTTCCATATAAATCGACAATTATGGCGGTCACTGTATATGTATAAGGTATGACAAAAAGTACAATTTTTTAAATGGAAAAATTTTAATAATTTCAAAATCTGAAAAAAAAACACAAAATATCTGCTAGAATCATTTAGTCACCCAAAAATATTGTAACGCATTATACTGAACAATAATATAAAATTTGTCACGTCATATAACATTAAATCAATTTTAATTAACCATTATCTACACCAACATGTAAAACAATACGTTCGGCCACAATGTAGTCATTATAATATTTTAAAATGTCTTTACACTTTAATTTGTAATACGTAAGCAAGTTATAAAACTGCTTGTCAGATTACAATCCTTAAAATTATGCATCCTGCGAATCTTGGCACCTCCTTTTTATCACGTATCTTGAAATTGATTCAAAGGGTATTATTAAAGGCATGAATAATGTAATATATTCGCAACTAACAAGACATTAAATTGTCTTTAGGCATTCATAAGATGTATCTTACCGAAACTATTTTATAGAGTGAACCAGAATTTATTCATCCTTTACAAAACACGTATACGAAAATAAAAAATCATAGGAATCCGTTATTCATATTTTAGGTCTAGGCATAGTTAAAGTAAAAAAGTGGTACTTGCATAAAAACCGATGTTTTTCAAAAACGGGCGTGCGACCGATCGAAAAAAAATTTAGGGGATATTTGTCTAAACGATACCAATTTATTCAAGCGTTTCCTCTGATCGGGAACGCGCAGTGAATTTTTCATTATTTGAATAATTATTACGATAATATAAACATAATGTTGATAATATTTGTTTATGGTTACCAAAGTCACTATAAATAAATGTTAAATTTTTTGTCTCTATTACTTATTAATAATTATCCCTAGAACTACAAATCGGGTAAATTTTAATACTTAAATAATAAGTAAAATCGTAACTATACTTTTAAATATTTTTATACCTGTTAATTTTTGTTTTCATATTTTCCATGAGAGAAACAAAAATATTTTTGAAAACCAATATTTTATGGATATTTATTTTTTTTCCACTAATCAGATTCTTAATTTGTTTGAATTTTCAAAGTCCCAAATAAATGGACTTTTTTAGCAAAACATCATGATGGTATATTTTTGCTTTAAGCCATATGTGTTCTCTTTGAAATCCCGTTGGAAATTTGAAAATCGGTTGTTAAAAAAATAGTTATAAATGTTTGTCTGTTAAATGACGGTTTGGCTGTTTTAAAGTTCTAATAGCTATTTAAATCAACTTTAGCCAACTAAATCTTGATAACATTCAATTTGCTCTTCACCATTCTCCCGTGCATAACAAAAAAAAATTGAGTAATCATTAGTCAGATTATTGCCTTCAAAATGATTTTAGGAGCAAAAATCCCGTGGGTAAATGTTTACCCCGGTTTGTAGTTTACAGGTAAAAAAATGGGTTTATAGTTCTAGGGTTATTTTATCATTACAAATAAATATTTATCTATCTATCTATCTGTGTATTGTATAATGTAAAGCAAATTAGAAATTTATTGTAAACATCTAAAAAGTTCGACCAGACTTTCACGGATAATAATTAATGGGTCACTTGCAAAATGTGTAGATATGCAGAAAAAATTTTATTTGTGCATTAGAAGTGCAAAATGAAATATTGCAGCTGTTTTTTATCTTAGGATAGTCCACGAAGGGCGAAGGCCTAAATACCAAAGTATCGTGGGTGTCTTAAGAGTGGTAAGATAAGGTCTATTGACAGGAGACCTAAATACTTGGGGATTTGGAGGAGAAGGCAAAACTTTTGGTGGTAGTATGTTCCACAGTCTGGGCCCTCTAGGAATGAAGAACTAAGCTAGACTGTAAAGGAATGCATAAAAATGACACTACGTGCCGCTTTATTGAAAGCTGTCAGGGGTCAGAAGCCGTAAAAATTTCTATAAAAAGCGACAGATCCCCTACAGCTCGCCGGAGGGCGAGAGAAGAAGGTTTTGCTGTAAGCATGGAATCATTAATAGGATAAATAGCCCTTCCCTGAATAAAATTAAGAATGCTAAGAGTTGTGGGACACGCCATTCCCTAGACATGAGAACAATACTCTAAAGATGGTATAATTATACATTAGAAGGTACACATAGATAATTTTACTCAAGTTTTTAATAGAACAAATGTTAAAATTTACCCTCTCTAGCAGGCTCACTGGGTAAACCTACAGATGGAATCGCATATGAATAAATGCTACTCCTAAAAGGGTTTAAAAAATCCTCATCTTTAAAAAAGCACAAACTCTAATACCGTTCTGATATTTTTCTAGCGTATAATTAGCAAATTTGTGGAACTCAGTGAATCCCAAAGCACTTTACCAAGCTTGACATTTAAAAGTTTAATAAATTTTCATTACAAATACCAATAAAATAGTCTAATCTATATGATTTATATTAATATAGCCCATTGGGCATCTAAAAAATAATAAATTGCCTTTTATTCTACTTTCACAATTATCCACTGAACAAATATTATTACTAGACATATTCAACAACTTTTTAGGGACACGATATACCAAAACACATGGTAACAGCAAAACGATTTCTAGCGCACTTCGTATCAGTCGGCTTTACACCATAGACGGGTACGAATATATTAGACAGGCGAGGATAAGAAAGGTGCGTTTTGAGAGCCGCCACGAGTGACGCAACTTATATATCGATATTCTTTAAACTATGGTCTAGGGCTACAATATGGACCGCAAACAAATTATAAATGGCCCTCGTGAGCAAATGTAAAAATTTCCTGCATGCTGAAAACTGTATATTTCAATACTTTAAATCAGATTTGTCAAATTGCGGCCCAAATCATCAGGTAGGTAAAAATAATAGCCAAATTGCGCCCCAAAAATAAGGGTTCGTCTAAATAAAAATTCCAGTTATAATAATAAAACTGTTGCTTAAAGAAAAAACAAATAAAATATTTTTTTGTAATGGTTGTGGGACCAATAGAAACCAACTTGTGGTTTGTTAAAGGTTAGCTGGTATTCACCAAACACAAAATTTTAGAGTTTTAAAGGCAAATAACGCAAATCTTCGAAGAAAAACTTGAAGCATTTACAAAGACCTTTTTTTTTAAAAAAAAGATATGTATCATAAAAGTTAAGTGAGTAATAATTAAAATAAGGTTAGACCAAATATTTTTTAGTGCAAAAATCCTCAAAAACACCCCCTAATTACCACCCTAATTAAAAATTAAAAATGAGTGGTAGCCTTTTTTTAATTCTCTTTTTTATGTATCATTTTAAAATTCAACCAATTTAAATTGGTTAATCTTGAAAAAATGGAGTTACAAGTGAAAATCTAATTTTAGAATATTAATAAAAAATGACCTTTTCCTGAAAATAAATCGAAAACTAAGGAAGATACGTTAAAATTACTAAGGTTTCAAATTGTAGCTTTTTAAATTACCAATATTTTGCTTTTTTAATTTACTGTATGACGGAAATTAAGTGAGATATAAACGTTTTAAACGCGTGTGTATATATGAGCACTACCTTGTTTCAGCCCTTTAAAAAAGTAAGGGTTTTATAAAGGTTTATAAACAGTTTTAATATATAGGACCTTATAGCTTTGAAAAACCAACAAAATGGTTTTTTAAAGAACATTTTATCACGAAAACTGAAGGAGTTACGCTTAAAAACCCATTTTTTTGGAACACGCTAAAATCAGTTGTAATATTGTAAGGAGTGGATTTTTAAGGATTAAAAAATTACAAAAATAAATTAGTAATACTTTTGAAGTCACATTTTTTATTACAACTCTGTAACAATATGTTAATTTTTCTAGGGTAAACAATTTTTTTTATTAAATCATAATAGGGGTTGATTTTCAAGGGTTAAAATATATTAAATAATGTTTCAAAGAATTAAAAACTAATTTTTCAATTTATATGAGCCTAATTTTATGTGACTTAAGCTTTAATATGAAAGTTTTAAAGGTTTTTGCAATAAGGGATAGTTTGCACCCCTAAAAAATAAAAAACTACCTTCAGCATAATGGAAATTTTGAAGGGAGGTAAGTTGAACCCAAATTTTCATGAAAATTGATAATATATTAATTTTTTAGGGTAAATTTTTAAAAATCATAATAGGGGTTGATTTTTAAGGGCTGAAATATTTCAAATAATGTTTCAAAGAAACAAAATATTACTTTTTTAACTTATTTGAGTCAAATTTTACTCAACTTAAGCTTTAGTGTATAGTTTTATAGGTTTTAGCAATAAAGGGTAATTTTCACCCTTAAAAAATAAAGAGCGCCCATCGGCATAGTATGGATTTTGAAGAGGAGGGTAAGTTAAGCTAAATCCCAAATTTTCATGCAAATCTATGCATTTTAAAAAAATTGCCAGGTTTTGCACTTTTTTAGCTTCGTTTTGGACTACTGGTTTGACCCAAACAGGATGAAATTATTGCGGCCCCTAATAATTACCATATTAAAAATTATTAAAATGTTGTTAATAACTCCTACGTGGGGATAATTAAAAAATTCAAAAGCCCTCAGTGTTGGTCGGTCATGGTTAGTTCTGGTCAGTTAAAGCAGCTTTTTTATTTTTCCCAATTATATGCCAGACCTGATAAATTACCAAAAGTAGAAACAGTAAGCTTTTTCTGCCATGGCTTAATCAAACGTAGGGATAATTTTAAAAAAATTAAAAGCTCTCAGTTCTGGTCGGTCATAGTTAGTTCTGGTTAGTTAAAGCGACTTTTTATTTTCCCCAATTATATTTCAGATTTGATAAATCACTAAAAGTAGGAACAGCAAATTTTTCCGTTTAGGCCGCAATTGTGCCATGGCTTAATCAAATTAAATTTATTCTAAGAATTTTTGGGCGGCAATTTTGCCATACATAAACTGGGAAAATTTATACCCGCCTATTTGGGCCGCAATTTGGATATGTCCCTTTAAATAGTAAATTACTAGTTAAAATTGATGACTTTTGACTACCTAAATAACGCTTCTGCCAAATATTTTTATATAACATTGAAATATGACACTTATCCACACCATAACGCGCTAACCACAGATATTAACACTGCCTGATCGACAGAGGTCATCGGTGCTAAGTTTCAATATTACATCTCGGATGAAAGGGGAATGAATAAAATACCAAGCGGAGTTAATTGGGATATTAAAACACTTTTGATTTTAAATCAACATTTTTCATTTGTTTATTTAAGATTTTGTGGTTTTGCAATGGATTCTGACTGTGTAATTACCTACATTTATTATGTTTCATATTTAATTAACATTAAACCGACTTATCTTAATTTTCTGTTTTTGCCCTGAATGAAATAAATTTACAAAGCAAAAAAAAATTGGAACTCGGCAACATTTGTGTCATCTCATAACACGGCGTTTTTGTCCGACGACAAAAGACTTGCGTTTTTGAGAACGGGACAAATTTATTATCATTTTAAAAAATCCAAATTATCTCGAAACCTATGCATTTTTAGTAAAAATCTTTCCAGCCCTTTTTCATAGAGAATAAGATTGTATTGGCACATTTTAAAGTAAAAAAAAACATTATTTAAAAATAAATGCGGGGAAAGAAAAAAAAACGTTTTTTTTTAATTTTTGTCCAAAACTTTCTTTTTAAGAAAAGAAAGATGAAGGAACTGCTTCACAAAGAACAAAGCAATATAAAAACATATGAATAATTACAATAGGGTAAAATTTTCGGTTGGGAACCAACAGAGAAGAAAGAAAAAGTAAAAATACCAGTCATAAGCAATGGATAATGATATTCAGGGCCGTATTTAGGCGGTGGCGAGATGGGCGCCCGCCAAGGGCGCAGCTACCTGGGGGGCGCAAAATCGGCTAAAAAAATGTTTTTTATCAGTTGTCAATACCGTAGTCATTTTATTATTTTCTATTGACAAAATTAAATAAACGACATACAACAGAACAATTGATTAGAAATTTTTAACTTAATATTTTTAATATATTAAGACTTAAAAATTTATAAATTATTAATAAAATATCAATTTATTCATCCTACAGCAAAAATGTACCTTTTTTAAAATGTTTTAATATTTAGGCTGCGGATAAATTGGTTTTTTTATACATTAAAAGGCCTTTTTTTGTTTATTAATTTATTAAAGTGCGTTTTAGTAGGCCTGTTAACAGTATTTTTTGGACAACAATTTTATTGTTGAAAATTTTTCTAAGTTTAGTTATCCGCAAATAAGGATGTATAGTTAATTGTTCCACTTCTTTTAGTCAATACAAACAAGCTCATCGTGACATACCCGGTATATACATACAGTAGTGGTAGCCTTGTAAATTATACAGAGTTTTTAAAAAATATAAAAATGTGGTAAAAAATTTATAAAGTCCCGTTTTTAGGACAGCAGAATGATGGATACAGGATTAAAAGCTTTACATGAATAAGCATTAATTGGCTTGTCCTGTATATTTTCAGTGCCACATTTTTTTTGTTTTTAGGCACCCTGTTTATTTTACTCTAAATTGAACCCTTCCAATTTATGTATGTATTATGTATCTTTTAAAATGTAGGCTAATATTTTCATATAAAGAAAATATAAATTTTTAACTTCGACCAAAAAATTGGTATTTTAAATAAACGAAATTCTCGGTTCAAAAAACTTTCAATTTTGCACTTTAATTTTGTAAAATATTTCCCGAATCAAAGTTTTAGTTAGGGTGTATGACATACTTCCCAAATAACCCGGTGTGGGGGGGGGCGAAAATATTAAGCCCCGCCAAGGGCGCGGCCATACCTAGATACGGCCCTGATGATATTGCAAACACAAAGGTTTAAATATCTACCTACGTAGGTTCAAAGAATAATTTAAACCTACATAAAACATTAAAGTAATTATAAATACAATTAGTAGTTAAATTTGCCAAGCAAAGCACATTGACTTAATCCTCAGACCGTTAAATCACAGCTAATAGGACAATTTAAAGCCACTAAACAAAACGCAAATTTACAACTGTGTATCAGCTAATGGATTATGGCGCATGCCTTTATGTGCTTAATCGGCTATTAGGGTACATTGTAAAATCTGATTATTCAAATAAACTTTTGAAAATGTATATTCATGCAACAAGAACTTTATAATACAATAGATTTTCTTAAGGGGTTTTGTGTGAGTGATTTAACAATAATTACCGTTTCCAATTAAACATGCAAATAAAATTTTGTTTTTTATAGTTTTTTTTGAATCAATACCTACTATAGTAAATATAACACAAGAAAAAATGGAAATCACATTTACATTAATGTGTTTACTCTAATTTCTAAATCTTCAGTATACGATGAAAATCTTTTACCTCCATTCATAAAAAAACCCTGGATTAGTCTGATTACTATAACAATGCAAAAAATTTACAAAAGTGACATCATCAGTAAGCATTGTTTTTATTTTCTATATCCCCAACACTTTAACAAACCCAGATATTTTTACTAATTATTAGATTTATTTAGAATTTATTTAACTCTTGAAAATGTTTGTTAGGTGCATTTTGACAAAAAACGTCAAGTTCCTGCGAACATTAGTTTATTGTACCCAATAATAAAATAATAAGTAAATACTGGAAATAAATTTAATTTTTAAAAAAGTCAGTATAGAAAAAACCATTACATAAACAAATGTACCAAATAGCCACCTTTTTGAAGAAATCACTTTTAAAAACTTTTACAACGGCAAAATTGAGCGGGGCAGTGTTGCAGAAACACATCTAGAAACATGAAAGCTATTTTACCATAGCCATGGGTAGAATAACATTCCTTTCTTAATTTTTATAAAATTATTTACTTACCTATAAATAGCTAAATAAACAAAGCAAGTCGAGGAATTTTGTTGCAACAAAGCACGCCGCGACGGTAAGAAACCGTAGGGCACCCAATCAGAACTCGTGATTTCGCGCTTCAGAAAACAACCACTTGAGGTGCTTTACTGACGAGGGGGAGAAGAGTAACGCGTCGGTAGAGAGTGCGAAAACCGCGCGTCAATTTGCTAAAATGTTTTGTTAACTATTTGATAGAAAAATAATAGTTTTTCTATGGTTTAATAAAAATTACTTTCTTTGTGTTCTAGACCAAAAAATTTGGCTAGCAGATATTTTTTAAACAGCTCATATCTCAAGTTTTCGTACAAAGGTGTACATTTTCGCAGCTAGTAAAGCTATTTTAAAAATTTCTTTGTGTCAATTGTAACGTGACACATTCTACATAAGGTTCAAAGGTAACCAGAAATAAAATGTGATGAAAGTGACTTACAAAACTAGAGTGGTGATTGCAAAAGTGATCTTTGGAATGGTATATTAGGAAAATAGCTGAATAGTCAACTTTTTGATAATATAATTTGTCAATAAAATATGCCAAGTGTCACAGGAGTGACAAGTGATACGGGGTGTCCCAAAAACTGCAAATATTTTCAAGATTTAACTTATTTTGATTTCACTTGTAAAAAAAACACTTTCTATTTGTGCTGTACGTCGTCGTATTTTTACGCCTAATGGACAGGCGATTCGGGTGAAATAAATAAATAATAATAAATTATTTATTTTTCCATCAGAAATTTTTCGCAAATTCAAGGTAATTTTGATCATCCACACCATACTTTGGACCAAAACAGCCCTTGGAGTGACAAAAACACAGCACGAGGGCAAACTAGGAGATGGATCCGAAAAAACACAAGGAATACTGGAGAACCTCGGTAGAATAAGACATTTGGAAAGGGCTTCAAATTAAGGCCCATTCCAAAAGAACGAAGGAAAGAACTACTCAGACAAAGTAGATAAGGCGTTTGCATAACAGTAGGGTTGCTAACAAGGCACGATAACCTAGGGCACCTACACAAGATAGGCTCATACAATGGGGGCCCAAGTTGCGAATGTGCGACGAGGGGAAGAAACAACCTACCCATACTGTTGAATGTAAAAGCGTTAAATCAGAAAAGACAGGCATGATTTGGGCAACCGAAAATGAGCCCACAGGAATATATCAACCAATCCGTCTCGGGTTATACAGACTTGTAAAGAAACAAGACTAATGGGAGGATTGATAAAAAAGATAATGGGAGATTAGGCCCCAAAAAGTCCAAGAGGCTGCGCTGCCTCCTAGTAAAAGACGGCTCCAGGAAGAAGAAGAAGAAGAAGAAGAAATTCAGGTGAATTTTTGCGCCAAATTCAAGGGTTAATTTTGTAACTTCTCCTTTCTCATACTTGGTAAATTTAAGCCCTTTTGACAATGGTGTAAACATTTGGTATTGTCAGTAGATAGTAAGTTTATGTTTCAGATTTCTAAAACCTTGACAAATTGATTCTAAGGCTATCAGTGCCTAATTAAAAGGTAATTTCAATCTTGTACATTTCTTTTAAATTTTATTTTTTAATTTAACTTAATTTCCAAAAAGGGATCAAGGTAAAAATATTATCTTTAGTAATTGTATATATTTGTAGATAGTTGTCTTGATTTGCTGATACGCCCCATTGGCTTATCACACTATATTTTGTGTAGTATTTAATTGAAAAAATTATAACCTGTCTACAGTTACTTTATTCTTTGTGTCACAAATAGCAATAGCATTTTTACAGGGCGTCCAAACCTTAATTTGCACCTATGTTTTCAGTTCATCGTTAGCCGACAGCAGAGTTTGTCGGCAACTACTTACAATGCGAAAGCGCAACGATAAACGTTTCTCCGCCAGGCAGCATTATGCATATACCATAGATCCTTCTAAAATAAAAGTGGAAAATTTTCCAGAAGAATTGGTAATAAGTTTTGCAAGAAATTTATATAAATCTTTCCATCTAGTTTTCTGAAATCGCAGCAGGACCAATAGGATAGAGATTCAATAATATCTTCCCATATATTTATTTTAAATTGATTCCGACGATGTTTAACTATAATGGCATATAGTTTTTTAAGCATATTTTCACTATGCAGGTTGGTAAATTTAGATCTTGTAAAGCACACGCGGTCAGTAAACAAAATGTTTCTATTTTTTTTATTAAATTGACATTTGCAGGGAACTAACAATGTATTTTTTTAAACAGCTCCTACAGCCAAATGTGTTCAAGGATTAATAAAGTTTCTAAATACATCCAGTTATCAAATAATAATATATGAGTTTTCATAACATTAATAATAAAAAAAATCAGCATAAACGTTTATTGATGACATCACGTTTATAAAATTTCACTTTCTTAAAACCGACCATTTCCATAAATACCGTCATCTTTTTTATAATATTATACAACAAAAAAACATTAAAAGCAATTAGCATGTTCTCAATACATTTGGAAAAAAACAATATTTCTTATTATTTTTGACGCTCCCTACCGGCTAAACGAAGTAATTTCAGATAGAACTAAGTCGACCTATTTTAACGTCATAAAATTTTGTACACATATTGTTAGGATACTCTGTATCATCTTTTAAAGCCTTTAAGCATATAGCATTATATAAAACATTTACGATATATCCTTTGCTTATCTTTTAAGATGTAACTGTAAACAACATAGATAATTTTACACTTGGAATTGTATGTATGGTACAACTTATCATTTTAGATAACGATAAATTTGTTTCCATTCATTTTTGTATCTATTTTGTAATAAGAAATAAACATAGAACTGCAGATGTATTGTAATAACAGGAATCTGAAACTTCGAGATAGAATAAAATTAGGTCTTAAGTCATTTTTACGCAATTTTATCTATTTGTTTAAAATAATTTAAACAATAAGAAAATTAAGAACATTTTAAAATGATGTAAGAAGCAACTATGCAAGTGGATTGCAGTCTCGTAGCTAAAATAAGGGGGGTTTCCAGAAGCAGACACTTAAAGATTCCCTTAGAAAAAAAAAAAAAACATCCACCAGTATTAAATTTAATATTTACATGTTTTTTAATACCTAAAAATACTTAAATAAATTTGGTTAATTCGGGTACTGATTCAAATTTAGCTAATTTAGTTTTTTAAATAATGTGCTTTCAACAATAATCAAAAACCATGCTAAGGCAGAAGAGGGATTGCAGCAATAATACATGTAGTTGTTCCACTTAATTAGCCATTCAGACAACAGCAGATATTTTAATAGTTTAGCACAAATCACGTTTTAAAATTTTCAGAAGTTACTAGATTTTTAATATTTTTAGAAAATAATAAAGTACCAAAAACATTGTTCATTCCAGGAGGAATGTCTTACAAGTTTAGCAATATTATCAGTGGATGCACGAAAAGCTAAAAATTTGGATATTTATCCGATTTGATTCAAATGTTCGCAGAAGCAAAGGTTAAAAGAAAACTGTTTCTGTAACTAGAATTTTCAAATTTAATTAGTATCTTTTTAAGAAACATTTAAGTATTTTTATTTGGATTGCCTTTAAGGTTTATGTAGTGTATAACATCATTAAATTTAGATTTTTAAATAGCAAGATAATATTTAAGTTTAAGTTTATTCTAGTTAATTGGTTTTAGCATTTAGATTATTTAAGCAAATGACTTCAGAATTCTCGTCCTTTTTAAAAAAAGAAAATGTAAGTAATACAATTTTTTAGGCGACATATTTATTAATTTTTATTTTTAAAGGTATCTAATATTGTATCGCTTTTAAGAATTCTGTATTTTTTAATTTTATTATATGTGTTTTGTTTACGTTCTGTATGTTAATTGTATAATGTAAGTTTTGGGATCCAGTGGCGAAGCCACACTGGCATATTTTCGATCTAAAAGGTGAGACATGAGACCCACACCGTACACTAGATGCTATTGGCCTTAAAAGGAACACTTTGGTAAAGAAAATTGTCATTTTGAAATTTTCGAAAAAAATACCTTACACCAAGAAAACCTATTTTTTTACTCTTTAACATATTCGCCGGTTATTTTTATGCATTTGAAATTATTGATTTTTATATTCATAAATTTAGTTTCTGTGACTAACCACAACTAACCTACAACACATAATCCTGTCAGCTATTTACTGCCATTCTTGAAGAACTATTTTTGTAATTATTATCAAAAAAAAAGGTCTAAAAACAATAAAATACAACTTACCGCAAAATAAACCATGGTGTACATTGAAAACGAGGAGTGACCCGAGGGAAACGATAATCTAAAAATAAAGAATTATGATTAAAAAAAATAGCGTTTTTACAGCATATTTGTATAAAGTGAAATAATACTAAGATCCTAAATTAGACCTCTCTCTTTAATCTTGTTTTACTCGTTTTTAACTTGGTAAGTTTTTTACTGATCTCTCTATAATATGTTCTTTTTTTATTAATACAGACAGTTTTTTTTTTCTTAAATACCGACAGATTAGTAAGAACTTGCCAAGTCATAGTAGTGGACCAGAATTGTGGACAGGCTTTGGTCCTGTTTTAGATGTCAGTAGATACTTTAAAAGGCCGTAATTTTTGGATAGAAACTTGGCCTTTATTTAAGATAAGTGTTTTTGGTGGGATCTCTTCCCTTTTTCCTGAGTTCAATAATGGAAAAAAATGGGGGAGAGATTTTATTCCTTTTTTCTCAGTATACCTTGCTCTGTAGGTACAACCTAACCTTTAGACCAAATATGAAATACGAAAATTGCCTGGTTAATATCCCTTAAATCGCGCCTAGTTTGGGTTCTTATAAGTAAAATGTTGCAATTTTTTTTGTTTACCAGCCTACATTTCAAATTCTAAAACAATTATGACCTCTAAAACTCAGGTTCAATCAGATTGCAAAATTCTAAAATACCCTCTAAAAATACGATAACGTTCATGTTTCAGTTCGTGCCGAATAAAAATGTGTAGTTTTTAGAATTTTGCTTTTACTTGTGTCCCAAACCTCCTACATACCAAATTTATTCTTTTCCAGCACCCTCGGGAGGTGCCCCATAATTTTGATGAGTCAATAAGTCAGTCAGGCTTTTTTGATAAATTTTACCATTTCGTTGTTATTAAATAATGTTCTAGAAGCGCCTAGTACACGGTTATAAGTACCTAACCTTATTAAACACAGGGTGATTTAGAACTTATTCTTACAAAATTTAAAGGTATATAAATTTAAATTATTTTAAAAAATAATCCGCTTGATAAATTCTACTTTAATTATTAGTTCGATCATACAGGGTGAGTCAACGATAGAGTAAAGTTCATTATTTCATTGGTTTCAAAAGTTATGAGAAAATAGTAAATACAAAAGATGTAAAGATTCTTAGGATGCACAATTTAAAATTATTTTAAAGTATACAGGGTGGCTCAAAAAAGCGTGACGAATAAAATATACATTTTTTAAATGAAACACCCTATTTTTAAATTTTGTTTTGAATTCCTTTTAAAATTTTCAACTTTTTTATTAATAATAATGCATACCTAAACCTAATAGTTTTCCAATATTTCAATTTTTCTAAAAAGAAAATAATTTTCAACTTGCAAAAAAATTACGATAGCGCCATTATTTTTGAAGGTAGATCACTCATATTTGATATTAGCGTTATTCGAAGATGACGTAAAAGATATATCCGGAATTTTAATTAGATGCTACAGGGTGTTCAAAATAAACGAATATATTTGGATCATTTTAAATTGAAAAATCTGATTTTTTTAAATGGCGCAACATATATATTATTATTTTTTTTTGAAAGATCTTACAAAAACCCACAACTTTTAAAGTATGTCATATACCTATTTTTAATTTTTTGCG
>JAHBCN010005968.1:52116-75390 GCA_019359885.1 Listronotus oregonensis | reverse complement strand
ATTTATCCGTTTTTTTTTTAAAGTTCGCAAAAAAAAAGGGGGAAAAAAAGAAAACGGTTTCAAAAAATAAATTTTAAATTTTAAATTAGTATTTTTTTAAAAAAAATTTTTAAAGGTTTTTTTAAATTTGGATTCCTTTAAGGTTTATGTAGTGTATCTTTTAAAAATTTAGTTTTTTAAATAAAAAAAAAATTTTTTAAAAATTTGGGTTTTTCTATTTTTTTGGGTTTTTAGCATTTAGTTTTTTTAAACCCCAAATGACTTCAAAATTTTTTTTCCTTTTTAAAAAAAAAAAAGGTAAGTAATACAATTTTTTAGGCAACATTTTTTTTTAATTTTTATTTTTAAAGGTATCTAATATTGTTTTTTTTTTAAAAAAATTTCCCCGTTTTTTTAAAAATTTTATTATATTTGTTTACGTTCTGTTTTTTAAAATTTGTATAATGAAATTTTTTGGGATCCAGTGGCGAAGCCAACTGGCATATTTTCAATCTAAAGGTGAGACATGAGCCCCAAACCCCTTTTTATTTTTAAAAGGCCTTTTGGGTTTTAAAAAAAAATTTTCAAAAAAAATACCTTCCCCCAAAAAAAACCCCTTTTTTTTACTTTTTAACATATTCCCGGGGATTTTTATGCTTTTGGGAAATTATTGTTTTTTATATTCATAAATTTAGTTTCTGTGACTAACCACAACTAATACAACACATAATCCTGTCAGCTATTTACTGCCATTTTTTTGAAGAACTTTTTTTTTTAAATTTTATAAAAAAAAAAGGTCTAAAAACAATAAAATACAACTTACCGCAAAATAAACCATGGTGTACATTAAAAACGGGGGTGACCCGGGGGAAACGATAATCTAAAAAAAAAAAATTATGATTAAAAAAAAAAGCTTTTTTAAAACTTTTTTTGTATAAAGTGAAATAATACTAAACCCTAAATTAGACCTCTTTTTTTAATCTTTTTTTTACTCTTTTTTTAACTTGGAAAAGTTTTTTACTGATCTTTTATAATATGTTCTTTTTTTTTAATACAGACATTTTTTTTCTTAAATACCGACGGGTTAGTAAGAACTTGCCAAGTAAAAATAGTGGACCAGAATTGTGGACAGGCTTTGGTCCTGTTTTAGATGTCAGTAGATACTTTAAAAGGCCTTAATTTTCGGATAGAAACTTGGCCTTTATTTAATATAAGTGTTTTTGTTGGGATCTTTTTCCCTTTTTGGGGGAGTTCAAAAAAAAAAAAAAAGGGGAAAAGAGTTTTTTTTTCCTTTTTTTTTAGTATACCTTGCTCGGGGGGTTAAACCTAACCTTTAGACCAAATATGAAATACAAAAATTCCCGGGGTTTAAAATATCCCTTAAATCGCCCTTTTTGGGGGGTTTTTAAAAAGTAAAATGTTGAAATTTTTTTTTGTTTACCGCCTACATTTCAAATTCTAAAACAATTATGACCTCTAAAACCCCGGTTTAAAATTTAAAAAATTTAAAAACCCCCCAAAAAAAAAATTTTTTTTTTTTTGGGAAAAAAAAGGGGGTTTTTTTTTTTTTTTTTTTTTAAAAAAAACCCCCTTTTTTTTTTCCCCCCCCCCCAAATTTTTAAAAAAAATTTTTTTTTTTTTTTTTTTTTTTTAAAATTTTTTTTAAAAGGGGTTTTTTTTTTTTTAAAAAAAAGGGGGGGGGGGTTTTTTTTTAAAAAAAATTAAAAAAAAAATTTTTTTTTTTTTAAAAAATTTTTTTTTAAAAAATTTTTTAAAAAAAAAAAAAAAAATTTTTTTAAAAAAATTTTTTTTTTTTTTAAAAAAAAAAATTTTTTTTTTTTTTAAAAAAAATTTTTAAAAAATTTTTAAAAAAAAAAAAAATTTTTTTTTTTTTTTTTTTTTTTTAAAAAAAAAAAAAAAAAAAAATTTTTGGGAAAAAAAAAAAAAAAAATTTTTTTTTTTTTTTTTAAAAAAAAAAAAAATTTTTTTTTTAAAAAAAAAAAAATTTTTTTTTTTTTAAAAAAAAAAAAAAAGGGGGGGGGTTTTTAAAAAAAAAAAAAAAATTTTGGGGTTTTTTTAAAAAAAAAAATTTTTTAAAAAAAAAAATTTTAAAAAAATTTTTTTTTTTAAAAAATTTTTTTTTTTTTTTTTAAAAAAAAAAAAAACCCAAAAAAATTTTTTTTTTTTTCCCAAAAAAATTTTTTTTTTAAAAAAATTTTTTTTTTAAAAATTTTAAAAAATTTTTTTTTTTTTTAAAAAATTTTAAAAAAAAAAAAAAAAAAAATTTTTTTTTTAAAAAAAAAAAAATTTTTAAAAAAAAGGGGAAAAAAAAATTTAAATTTTTTAAAAAAAAAAAAAAAAAAATTTTTTTTAAAAAAAAAAAAAAAATTTTTTTTTTAAAAAAAAAAATTTTTTAAAAAAAATTTTTTAAAATTTTTTTTTTTTTAAAAAAAAAATTTTTTTTTTTTTTTTTTTTTAAAAAAAAAAAACCCCTTTTTTTTAAAAAAAATTTTTTTTTTTTTTAAAAATTTTTTTTTTTTTTTTAAAAAAAAAAAAAACCCAAATTTTTTTCCCAAAACCCCCCCTTTTAAAAAAAAATTTTTTTTTTTTTTCTTTTTAAAAAATTTTTTTAAAAAAAAAAGGCTTTTTTTTAAAAAAAAAATTTTTTTTTTAAATTTCCAAAATTTTTAAAATTTTTTTCCAAAATTTAAAATTTTAAAAAATTTTTTTTTTCAAAAAAACCAAAAATTTTTTTTTTTAAAACCCTTTTTTAAATTTTTTAAAAAAAAAATTTTTTTTCAAAAAAAGGGGGGGAAAAAAAAACCCCCCCAAAATTTTTTAAAAAAATTTTTCCCCAAAATTTTTTTTTTGAAATCGTATTATTGTCAACTTACCTCATTTCTTTCATAATTCTTTTATTATACATGTACGAGGGATTCGTACAAGTAAATTCTGTATGGTAAACGTTTCGATTCTCTGGCAAAGAACAGTTTATATTTGGCAGACATACAGTGTAAAAATGTGGTCTCAGTCTTCCTAAAAATAATTAAAAATTATCTACAGACTTAAACTAAAGTAAGTATAGATTCATTTATATTTTTCTGATAAAAAAGCTGTAAACAATTTTTAAATTTGTCAACAAAACCTGTTACTTTAATCTTTGTTAAAAATAAGAATTATAAATTCGACTTTCATCGAAAATATATGGGGAAGCCCATGCCTAACCAGGTTCTCTAAGAAACCGTTCCTGTTTGGATACTACTTAGATAATACCAACGGTTATTTAAATTTTGATATTATTATCTATTTTTCCAATAAAATTAGTTAAAAATCGGACTTTAAAAAAAATAAAAGCAATCATATTTTAGTTTTGTTTTTAATCCATATGTAATTAACGATTTAAGAGGAAAAAATATTTGCACACAATTTTTTACACAACGATTCTCGCCTAGCCAAAAAGCATTGAGATTTGGTCTATTTTTCTTATTACCAGACTATTTGCTCTTTAACCAGAACCAAATATCAGCATTGCGTGTTGCTTTTTAATTCCCTTAAATCCCTAAAGTCACCCAAGACACATCAGTAACATTAAACCTTCATAAACACCAAATTACAAAGGGGTTTCTTAGTGTTACTTTTACTTAAAAATTTTTAACACATCTTTCCAAATATTAGTTTTGTAACAAAATCTTTTACGAAAAATTTTTTTGGCAATTGTACTTTCGCAAATAAATTACCTACTTACCAATTGTATACTTCATGACGTCGGTTGTCAATTGTGAACAGGCTGCGCCGAAAGCAAAAATTCCTACTGCGCAGTAAATATTGTAGACCCAATATGGAATGTTACGTCCCAAAAAGTAATAACTTTTTCTGTCATTTGGTCTATTGAGAATTTCCGTAAGAGTCATCTAAAACAAAAAAATAAATATGAAATAAGTTGTAAGATAATGAATTAAATTTAACTTATTAATAAATCTTTATTTTATTAAAAACCTATATTTTTGCAATAACACTTACAATGAACAGTGTTAATAATCACACTATTAAAAAAGAACTATGGTTTCGTCCGGTACTTTGTGACCGTACTTTTTAAATTAATGAAATAAAGAAAATATACTTTTTATAAGTGCCTTACAATAAAGTACACATTTTATTAATAAGTTTTAACATTATACTTTAAAATGACAATTTTTAAGAAAAAAGTTGATTCAATATTTATAAAAATTTAAGTCAGATTATAACTATCATTATTTTACTACACAAGTTAGAAAAGGAAATATCTAATATCAGTCTATTCTGATCATTCGCATTGTAAAGGCCAATAATCAAAAAGGAGGAAGATGCAACGTTGTCGTCTTTCTAGGTACTCTTAGTCAAGTTGCAATAAAAATCTAATGGTAAAAGCGAAAAAAATTAAATTGCCCTTAATTTTAAGAGCTTCTTAGTAAAGATCTACTTAAGATAATTTTATTGTAATTGCGGCTATAAAAATTTGTTTCTTATCAATCATGCAACGCTGTCTGTATCAGTTTACCCATTTCTTATCGATTTGTAGTTCTCGAACCTAAATGGCCGAATATAACTACCTTCTGTGCATTACGCCTGCCGAGCATTTTATACTTTAATTATTTCCGATTAAGAATAATAAATAAATAAATCAATAACTTATATATGAGTCACAGTTAGGGTTGCCAACTGTTCTCCAGCCGGGAGGACTGTCCTCCCTTGAACTAAAATGTCCTCCGTCTTCCTTAGCAACTGCGGAGGACGCAATTTGTTCTCCTTTTTGTAGTCATGTGTTACCAATTTTTGAAGAAACGATTTCAAAACTTGGAGACCAATGATATCGCATGTATCAAACATTTAGTTGAAGTGATGAACATGATTAATCGTTATTTCAATCAAGATAAAAAGGTAACATTCAAGAATGATAATGTTCATAACAACATTGAAAAGAACTTTTATTATACCGAGGATATTATATTAGTTAGATTGGGAAGTCTCTCTTTAGAACCCGATTCAGAAAAGTTTTCTTCTTTTATTTTTTAAATCAGTTTTATAGAGTGCAGTTAACCTAGACAAATTATTTAAAGAAATGTTAGTTAAAGAATCTATTTTTAAAACCGATATTTGACATTCTTACCAAACCAGCCTCATATGACCATTTATTTTTCAAAATACAACAGGTCTTCAAAATTAATTTGTAATCATTTCTTTTGCTCTAAACATTCCTGTGACTTCTGCAATTTCCGAACGAATTTTTTTTAATGAACATTAAGTGACGGGAATTAATAAAATCTGACCTGCTTGTCTCTGCTAATTCAGAGAAAAGCTGCTTAGAGTTTTAGCAGTCAATTAAAGGGAACGAATGACTTCTGGATGCAGCTAAGAACCAAAAGAAATATAAATACAAGTAATTTTTTCATATATTAAAATGTTATTTTTTTCTATCTAACAATACATTTTCTGTTAATTTCTTGAAAACCTTTTAAGTTAAAGTACTATGTATTACGTTGAAGTTTATATATTTCGGGTAATTTCTAAAAAACCCTTTAAGTCTGCTTTATTTTTCGTTTTATAAGTTTAAATTATTATTTTTTCTAGTTAGTAGTATATCTTTTTGTTTATTAAGAGAAAACATTTTTAAGTCTTTTTTTTATTCCATTATTATAGTTTGCACAGCATTTGGGGCATTAAAATAAAATAATTAATTAGTGTTTTATTTAAGTACACATGACATTTTATTTTTTTAAATCCGAAAAAAAAACAAATTTGTAATTGTCAAAAAACAACGTAAGCTTAAAAATATTGTGTAAAAATATATTTTTCAAAAAAGTTAAAGCGCTAAAAAAATTGATGTGTCCTCCTTTTGCCCTGTGACGAGTTGGCAACCCCCACAGTTATCGAATAATTAATAAAACATTTTTTTACAAACATCCTAAAATTGGCAACTTTTGTAGCAGCAAAACAGATCATTTTCCATAAATTTATATTTAAAACAACTGGTAATTTCGGTTATTTTTAGTTCTTACTGCTTTAATTTAGCACATACGATTCATTCATAAAAGGTTCTTAGAATGTCTTTTTCACTTTTGAAAGATGCGAGAAACCGCATTAAATTTAGACATCAAAGACGAATGGTAGCAAAGTAGGTATGTAGGAAATTATTTGTCACATTAAATTCCGAGATTTATAAGAAGGCAGGTAAATCTCAGAGATTAGGGGGTTTGAAAATCAAACAAACGTGGTCGGTGCCTTTCGATTTTTATCACAAAGGCGAAGGAATAGTTGTGTTTGTCTTGCTTTCTTTTACAATGTGTGATTTACACATAAAAAGTTGAGACTCTTTTACGACGACTGGTAAATAAAGAAAGAGGCGTGGAAGTAAAATGAAGCAAGGTAAAGCAATTTTTACAAATGTATACCTATATACTGATTGTGAAGAATATTATCTAAGCATTGGTCTTGGCCAAAAAAATAACATGTAGTGATGGGCGAAGTCAGTCTGACTCGAATACCTACTGGATATTCACATATTTGTGTCCTGGTGTGACACTTGCTTTTTTTGGGGGAGGGGGGGGGCTGGTTGTATGGCTAATGCCAAAAAACAAAAGTGAGATTTTAAGATTTTCATGCATACTGTAAGGTAGCTATTGATTCCTAAAATATGACTAACACACAGCACAAGTTATCTACTGTTTTTTACCAAAAGTCTTGCTAGTTTAATGCCTTAAAACAATCATATTTGTTGACGCGAAAAACCTCTGCCAATAGTCGTTTCTTACTTATCAGCAGGGTTGGCCTGATTTAAATCAGGCGATTTTTTTAATTAAAATCAAGATTTAAATCAAAGTAAGATAAAAAAACAACCAGGTATTTACAAGTATTTAATAAAATTTAATCAAGTTAACTTATTAATCTACATTCTTTGTAAAATAAATACAGATATAAATTGCATTTTCATTATAATATTTAAATAGAAACACTAATTTTCCAACTTTTTCTACTCCCAGTTTGTTTCTTAAGTCAGAATGCACCAGTCCAAAAGTACTAAAAGCTAAGGTTGAAATTGCACAAAGAAATTGTTTTAATAATGACACTTTGTTTTTGATTTCAGGCAGGTCTTATTGTGATAGTCACCAATCAATTGCCCTTACGCTTTCTGTTACTTCTTGCGAGAACATTACATTTTTAAAGGGACAGGAGCAGGCATTAAATTTGATTACTAACGGTAGCGATCCTGTGTTTCCATAAATTTCATTAATGGATTCTAGGACCAGATTCTTTTCATCGGATGATAACTTGTATTTTTGCTTGGATGGGTCCAACATATAACTTATAAAATGGTTTGGTGTTAATGCCTAATCATATCGGTCTTGAACTTTTTAAAGTTTTTGTAGGGGTAATTCTAAATCATCCTCCATTTCATCCATACATAAAGTTATTGTTATCAAGAAGGGGAAATATCTCAATAATTTGTAGTTTAAAGTGAGGGAATATAATGTACTCTGACAAATTAACTGTAAAAAGAGAAATTGTTGAGTTTAAAAAAAAATCCCAAAAAATCATGATTTATTTGATTTTTTTTATTTAAATCAGTGATTTTTGATTTCTTTAATAAAAATCAAATTTTGCCCAACGCTGCTTATGAGTGACCAAATTTTGCAGAACAACGAGTTAGGGAGTTACTGTGGGCGTTATTTTTCAAAACTATCTCGAATGGCATAAAAAGGCATAGCCACAGCAACTTTCAAAAACTTCGAATTCTTCTTTCTAGTGAAAAAGAATTTCTCACTTTCTATTTTATATATTCTCAAGGTATCCCACATCAACCCTGCTTGGAAAACTGCTCCTATATCTAGAGAATAACGTCTCCCTCACTTCTTGGCAGTTCTTATTCTATTCAAAGAACAGCCTTTTGCTTTATTCATGATTACACTCTTACCAAAAAATATTTCTTTCCTAGACCACCGAGCAGCTGAAGGGGAGTTGTTCTACTTTCACTGATTTCGCTCCTAAGAATTAGGCAATATAATTTCTTGCCTAGCAGCTTTCAACAGAGCATCACAAGCTTTTATGCATTTTTTTACAGTCCATCTGAAGAAGCTCCAAACAACCACTTTTTTTCGCTACTTCATCTCCGGAGTATCTACATTGGCGTATAATAGGGGGGGAGGGTGGTCTATGCCCACCCCAGAATGGTATTAAGCCCACCTCAGGACAGAGTGTAGGGTTACCGATTCGAAAAAAATAAGAAAATGAATGTGCTTATTTTTTATTTAATTTTTGGGATATATATAGTTTTTAGTTAGCATAAAAAGATGAAGAAATTATAATTAATAATTTTCTTAAATTGCGAGTTAGACAGAGATTTGTGATATTATTCTCTGTTAACTATAAGTATTTCTGTAATTATTCGAAATAAAAAGTTTAATGAAAATTCAAAAAAAAAAAAATAAACCACCGCCAAAAAACTTATAATCGAAATACATCTATCCTTATATGAAATAAGTTCCCGAAAAATATATTTAATAGTTCTATACTAAAAATGTGTTTTTCTACAAATTCTAAATTGGGCAATTAAAATTTGGTCACACGTGACACCAAGTTTATCTGTTTTTGACCTTGTATAAGGTGCCTTCATGAAATATCTATTTTTAAAAGGTAGTTTATGTCTATTAGTAATACACTTTAATAACCCAAAAAAAGATCAATTAAAAAAATCAAATTTTCTTAGAAAAAATAATAAATAATAATTAATGGGTTTAATTTTTTTATTTGTTATCAAAATAATATTAAAGTGTATCACTTTGAGGCAAAAACTACCTTCTTAAAAATTGATGTTTTATAATTTTACCTTATGCAGGGTCAAAAACAAATAAACTTTGGATCAGATGTTATCAAATTTTAATAGCCCAATTTGGAATTTGTAAAAAAAGCATAAATTACTTTAAAGGAATTTATCTGGAATAAAGCATTGTCAAAACTGAGAAGTTTTATGAAAGTTGCATTGAGTCGTAATTGCTGCAACAGTGGTGCAATTAAAAAAAAATAAGAAAAAATTAGAATTATCATATACATCTGAAATTTGGCATATGGGCAAAAAATGGGATTTAGAAAAACTTTTTCCAATACCTTTTTTGTTTGTTTTTAGAAACAGCCAGGTTTTTGGAATTTTTTGGAAAAAATTAAAATTCGACAGATAATGCAAATCACTGCATGATGCTATTATTTCTTGTTTAATTTTTTTCTCGATTGAAGAAGAAATTGATGCCAAGCCAAAAACAAATCAGAAACAAATTTTAAATAAAACTATTAATATATACCTCATAATAATAAAACGAATATCATGGAGTACTTTTATTTTACTTAAGATGAATGTATAATAGTAAGATTACTAAGAACTAATGCTCATTCGCGGTTTCCTTCGCTTAAGGTGCGCGACCTTGTCACGGTTCTCATCTTTTCACATGTTTAATGAAGGTTGCACATGCAACTAATTATGTTTTATTTTTATATTTTGGTACAATATCACGTCCCTTTTAAAATAGGGTCATTTTAATTTAAGAATGACGAAAGCAAAAAATAACTACAATGTATCGCATTGGTCTAAAAAGTCAGTAACCATGGTTACAAAGGGAAATTAACAATGTAAAGATCTTTTTAATTTTTTTTGCTTTCGTCATTTTCAAATTAAAATGTCCCAATAATAGTGCAACACAAAGTCTAATTTTTGTTAATGATGAATAATTTATTTAAATTTAACTTAACACTGTAGTTTACAAAATATGTATAATATGCCAATCACATAAGGTAAGTGCATAATTATGTTTAATTAATTATTAAACTGGAAAAAGATTTTGCCTCACCTACGAAAACCTTTTAAATGAGTTGGGCTTTTCGTCCACTGGAAACTGAAAGATGCAAAATGTTGTGCGTCAACGCACGAACGATCTCAACACACGCTTGTGAGTGGGCAGCGACCACTGGACTCGTCTCATTAGTCAGTTATAGAGATGGGTAACTTGATCATTCACTGGCAATCGAATTAATCATTGACCGATTTCTCAAATGATCCAATCGTTCATTCAATCAAACATTTTTATAAGTGTACCAAACCAAACGTCCCAGCGATGGTCGATCGGCCGATGCTTGGCGACCGATAAGACCAAACGCACATTGCAGATTTGTCATCGACCGATGGAATTAGATAGATTGGTCGGATTCGGGAATTCGGCAAGTTTTTCACTTTCATAATAGGTAACAATACTAGTCATCGAACGAATGATTGCAAGCGGAGCGGGCGAAGCCAAGACAGTCGCCATCCAGACAACACAACTTCATTCGTTACGTTACTTTCTGTCTTTCAGTCGGGATTCGATCACTGCAAGCGTACGGGATTCGATCGTTCAATATTCATAAATAATTGATATGTGATCGAATCATTCACGATTGACGCTTTTCTAGTCATTTACTAGGTTCGGTGAATCTCTCCAAGCTGCCTGAAAACCAGACGCTTCGGATCTCTTGAAGAGGATTTACCGAACGGGAAAGTTTTCGTGCGTACTCTTTGAAAGTGCGATTAGATCCCTTTCTGTTGGGTTTTTGAATGCAAATTACTGCAAAGCTCAGTGCAATATGAATTGCGAGAAATTTATATTGCTTGTGCAAGATCAAAAATATCTTTTCTATTTTAAAAGTAGTAAAAATGGTGGTCATTATTGATGGTGATAATACCGTCATAAATAGAAAAATTCACCAAACATTTTTCTTTTACCACGATAAAGTTAGACCGTTACGAGTTACTGTAATTGCTTTTTAAGGTTTCTGATTTATGCCCCATCTAAAATTCGTTTTTTTAAAGACTGGCTGGTATTATTTATAATTTATTACAGATGAAATAAGAAACAACGTCAAACATGTTCGCTTTATCTGATTCCTATTGTTTTGTTTCATCAGCTACATTCGCATTCAAGTTTGCATGGCGGTTTATTTTGAATGCAACTAAATAACAACTAAATGGTCGAGTTGAATAGCCCTTATTTATGCTTTGTTTCTGACATTGGTTTGTTTAACGTATACAGTGTGTGATGTGCGTATCGGGATTTTGTAAAAAATGATTAAAAGATAAAAGTTTTAGCTAAATATTTTGGTAAATTAATAATTCTTGCTTAGCGGAGATGTTGAAAAAACTGCAACGTTGTATTGATAAAATTTATATGTTTGGAAGGTATAACACCAAAGAAATTCATAAATGTAAAAAGTCAACACTATTTATCTTTAATAAGAATAGCAGAAATATGGGTTGCTTTGAAACGTGGTCGTACAAGTGTTGAAGACGATCCATGTCCAAAAAGTGCATCAACACAAGAAATCGTAGCAAAAATATAGTTTGGTTGTTGCAAAAACGTTCTTGGGCGCCAAAGTGAGTTAGGGTCCAAAAATCGACCAAGAAGATGTTAGCATCAGTCTTTTGGGTTGTAAAACGCATTTTGCTTGAAGGTTACCTCCAAACTGGTAAAATAATAAACTCCGATTATTATTGTAACCTTTTGGATCAGCCAATGTAAAAATCTGTTAAAAAAGATCTGGTTTACAGAAGAAAAAAATCATTTTTCGCGTATTAATGTTTTGCAAAAAAATGTCATATCGAATGAATATCCCATTAAACCAGTGAAATACTGGAACAACGTAGGAATAAAACGCATCCAGTAAGGAATAAAGAAGAACAACCTCGCGCCATCATCTTCATACCTCAGCGCACCAAGTTTTAGTATAAATACTCTTATAGTCATGCAACCTATTTAGTATTCACCTGAAGACGGCTTCTTACCAGTTAAAACGCGTGTGTTTTTAAATAAATTAGGACAATGCAAGTTTAAGGAATATCTTATCCAACGACAAAACTTACTAAACAACCTGGTATTTCTCAAATTCACATTTCAATATGAATTTGGGACACACTGTAAACTTACCTATAAAGTTATCTACGTTGTCATTTATACATAATGCAACAAGTTACCACAATAGAAACCTATTTCTAAACTTGCTTGGTTGGCTTTGTGGTAGAGTCGATAGAGTTACATCGTCACGACAAGTGTATTTTCACAGATTAAACATACTGGTTTTTTTTTTTTTTTCTTTTAAGTATATGGGTATTATATTTTATACAAATAAACGGAATAAAGCAACTATATCGCTTACAATGTGCTTTATTTTAAATTTCTGACCAAGTGGTATCAGCTCTCTATGCATTATTAAGGGTGATTTAGACTTCTCAAACATTTACATTGGCCACGAAAAACTTAGTCGATATTATTGAAAAGAATTACCGATCACATAACATGGTATTTGCCGAAGATGGCATTCCACATTTATGCATAATTTATTGTTTAGGAGTAACTAGTTTGCTTTTTTGTTTGTGTTCAAAATTTAGTTTTGTCCGTGTTAAAATTTTTAGCAAGGTTACCCCCCCCAAAAGAATTTAAAAATTTTTTTTTTTTAATTTTGTGACAGCCCACGAAGGCTTGTATGACACCTAAGTAGTAAATAACGTGGGTGCCAGGTCTTTAGATGTTTAAGCCATTTTATCTCTCAGTCCGGTCAACTTTGTCCAAGTACAGCAGATATTGCATTTCAGGGCACCTTTTAAATAACCGGGTAGTGCCAGTTGGGAAGTTATTTAAAACACTATCTCTGAACTACCCCTATTAACCTCTGGGTAATGCTATCTAGGCGGGACCTGCAGTTTAACGTGGGTTTCAAAGGTAAAAAAAACTTAACATTACTGTTTACATTTTACGACTAAACTTGATCATTTCCGGGCACATTTCAGGAATGTGTTATAATAGCTACATATATGTAGTACTTTATGTTTAAAAAAAATATTTTGCATCTTATTTTCTGTACGAAAAAAATTGCTATGTTAGTGCTTTAATTTGAAAAAAATATACAGGGTGATTCATGAAAATGTCAATACATCAGGTACGTAGTCAGGGTCCGATATAAGCCTATACAAATATGGTCCAAAACCTTCGTTTTCGAAATACAGGGTGTTAGAATTTTAATTAATTTTTCTATTTTTTAAATAAAATCTTGTAACCTAAATATTGAGTAAAAAAGGTATCCAGGGGTTTTTTGGTATGACGGATTCGAATCTAATCTTATTCGGCTCTTAATTGTGGGGGAAACCACCTACACGTCTTTTACTATTTTGAACAATCACAACTTTTTGGCACGGCCCTGTATTACATTTTGAGTAAATTAAATAATTGTTTTGTCATTTTTACGTCAAAAAGGTATACTTGTTAAAAGTTGATATGAAACCGTTCTCAAGATATTTGGATTTAAAAAAATTACGACGCATCTGATTTTATTATAGCAAAATTTAAAAAAATAATTAAGCAAAATGTATAATTAAACAATATGTATTTTAATTTTCAATAAAATTAATGTTTTTAGATTATGTGCGGCAAAACATAAGCTAGGTTTTATAATTTTTAAAAATTCCCCAAAATTTACTTCCCCACATGTCACTTTGGTGAAACCCTTTTCTCGGAAAGAAGGCCTTCGGACCCTATTGGTATAGACTTTTATGTTTATTTTTGACCCTGACTACGTACCTGAAGTATTGACATTTAAAAATATATATAAACTTCTTTAACCCAGTTTTTGTAGGAGCGTAAAAAGTGTATTTTTATTACCCTTTTTTTTTTTTCAAAAGTCTTATCATACTTTTAGTAACGTATTGAATACCTCCTTTTTAAATTTTTCAATCTTACAATACCTATAAATGTCGGCTATTTTCTACAACATTAAAAAAAGTTTTTTGAAATTGTATCGACAAATAATTATAAATACATTAGAATATACATTCTGGGTATTCTTAACAAAAATTATAAGAAAAATTTATATTTTTAAATTGGTAGGTAGTTATCTAATTATGGTTTAATGATTATACCTCATTTTTAATGCATTTAAAAATTATCGGGTTAAAGCCAATTAAAGACCGGTCTGATTAGTTTATAATATGTTTATTTAATAGACAGGCAGTAAAAATTACCGCAGTTTATATTATCATATAATATGTTTGTTTAAATTAGTCTGTGCTCACGTTTCCTTTCTACACATTTTTTGACATTATTGTAAGACAATTCATGAATAGAGGTAACGAAGTATCAATATTTGTCGGCATGAGACAACTTGGGTACAATTTCATAAGTATTTTTACAAAAATGGTTCTTTAAAAGTTATTCATGTGTCTATATTTTTTTTTGTAAGTTTTCAATAAAAACTCTTAAGAAACTAAATGATAAATAATACAGTCAGTAGCGACTCGTGGTTTGTCTAAAAGGGAGGATTTAACATACAAAAGCAAAAAATAAAATACCTAGGTACATTTTTTTTACAAATTCTACTTTTAATTAATCAAAGTTGACAAATAACTCTTGCTGTTTTTAAGCAAATTGTGGTTATTGCAGATCGTTCGAAAGGGCATGAATTGAAGATGTTTTGACTAATTACAAATACTCAATCATTTCTAGTTTTTTTAATGCAATGCAAAGTTGGCTCTTAGAATTATTTTTTTACTTTTTTTTTGGGGTTTGAGGCCCGTATTATTCTTTGTAGCTGTCGCGGGCCCCAATTATTAAATTTGTATGATTCTAGTATTAGATTAGATTAAAATAAAATAAAAAGGTTTTTAGTTTCATGATTTTTTAAAAAGTTATTTCAGTTTGAAATCTGAAAACTGAAAATTTTGGAAAAAAAATTAAACAATTTTAGGGCCCTGGTAAAAATTTGGGTGGACCGCATAGCAGACGGCTCCACCTATCTCAGATTTACGTATGTCTACTCATGTGCTGAACACCCTGAATATTGTACGTTTATGATTTTTTTTTCTGGGAGGGAGGAGCCCAAAGCCCTTCCTTACGAGCAGCCACTGGAAAATATAAGTATTCTGTTAATGTTGATAAAGAAAATAAACAAGATTAATGACAGGAACATATTAAGGACAGATGAAGATAAAATTCTGCCATAATTTCGAGGAATAAAAACATGCCGAAAATAAAAAGACAAATGAATGCAATTACCACCGTATTAAAGTGGCAATGCCGCCAATGAAAAGGAAAACATTTACTTAAGAGATCCTTAAAATAATAAACTGCAAAAAGCAGTGGTTGGTTCGCTTTAAAATTGGGTTTAACCACTATTTTTTCTTCAGCTAATTTTAAAGTACTAATTGTAAAGAAGGATAAAGGATTTCTAAGGATAAATAATTATTATCCGTAGTTTAATAAAGTACATACTTGTACAAAATAAGTAAACATCGTGCTCGCAGGTATATTGCCTAGAAACAGCTTGATTACATTTTTATTGTGTTTTAACAGAAAGAGCCCGACTGCAAGACGTGAGCGATTTTTAGGGTAAATCCAAGTTTCATCCGTGATTATAAATCGTCAAACAAAATTGGTCTTATTCCTTTTTCAAACACTGCTCAGAAATTTTAATACCAATTTATTTTTGATCAGTCGTTTACAATCACTAGGTTTTCATAGTTAATTTTTCCAGGAAAGATATATCCAACAAATTTATTTTAAATGTCTGTGGCCTCGGCAATTTCAGGTCGCTTAGCACACTAATCTTCTAGTACCATCCATAGCATGTACTTTTTAACCAATTTTTTAGTGTTATTGCTCTTTTTGTTCATCCCTTATAGTCCAAGCGGCGACCGTCGTAAAAGGATAAGTACAAAAATAGACTTTAATACTTTTTAAATATTAGACAAGTAATAAACCAACGGTCTGGCAATCTGTAACTTTTCCAAATTTTTTTTAACACTTTTTTTCTAACTTTTTGGACACTTAATGTATGAGACATAACTACAATGTTTTACTATTCGAAGGACTTTTGATCAGTAGAATATAAAAATTTAAGTCTGGCACCCCTATTCTTGACAAAACTGTTTGCCAGAACACCCTCAAAACATTTATTGCAATAATAAAGTTTTTATATAAAGTATAAAAAAATTAGACGTCAAAATATTTAGTTTTTATCCCTCTTTTGAATAGAATTGGTCTGGCACATTATTACTTGACCAAGATTATGCCAGACCGCGACTAAGAAAGTTCTTTGTTGCTAAGCTCAAGTTTTTTTTATTTTTAACATAATTGACATTAAATTATTATTCTGTCAAATATTTCATATTTTAAAGCTTGTGTTTTTAATTTATGAATATCTATACTAACTAACATTTCCAATGCTTAAGAAAGATGAAGTACTTTATATATATTAAACTGACAAATTCAACATATGTTATCTATTTATTAAAATAAGAAATGAAAGCATTTTCCACAAATACAGTTACCTTTAGAGTAAGGATGAAATAATATTTTTTTATTACGCTGTGACCAAGGAAGTTTAAAGGTGTATGGAAGCCCGATGCTATGGCCCATTCGATCAAAAAATGTCCAGCCCAGTATGAAAATAACTGTCAGAGTTGGCCCCGCCGATTTGCAATAACAAAAATTTACGAAAAGTTTATGTGTTGCCTACTTACACCTGATAAATCAGTGTGAAGTTAGAACAATTATAATTTTATGAGGCCAGACCTTTTTGATTGATCAAAACCTTCTTATTTTGGGGTTTATTAAATTGTGACTATAATTTTGTGTTTATTGTTTGTTACTTATAAATCGTAACAAAATGCTGAGGTTGTATGGTTTTGTCTTGCAAATCCAAGGGTAACATCCCGTCTTTTTAACTTTAGGTAAGTATTTTTTTTTATTTAAATAAGGTGCTTCTTATAAGACGTAACGTTAGGTAACCGAATAAATAATAATATATCAATTATGAATAATAGAAAATGAAAATTTATAGGAAATTTATGAGAAAAGTAAGGCAATCTAACTATCTTTTAGATGATTTCCACAATTTTGTGTATTTCTGTGGATTATTAAAAAGAAATAAGGTTTACTTTTTTTATTTCATTTAAAATTTAGTACACTCTTTTAAAGGATCAAAATTATTGATTACTGGGCAGACCAGGAAATTTTAATATATACAGGTCCCCTAATTGAATGAAAGGAAGTACAATTTTGGTACGGTTTTTTGGGGCGCTGATTACAAATCTAAAAAAAAAATTCGGCAATTTTGCACAAAATTTTTTTTTTACATTTTAAATTGGAACAATATTTCACAAACACCTTTTTAAAAACTTTTTTTATTTTTTTACACCTTTTTTACACTTTTATTTTTTCAAATATGGTGCTGCCTTTGAACTTAAAAGTTCGCAATTTAATGGAAGAAAGATGTAAAATAAATAAAAATACAAGGTTTTAAAAGGTGTTTATAAAATATCGTGTGCCACTTTAGTGTAAAATCAAATTGTGTACAAAAAGAAGGGAGAATATAGTGAAAATGAGGTTTGTTTAATTTTCAACTTTGATGATGAATCTCGAACAAACGTTGCCGAAAAGATATTTTTCAGATTTGTAACCAGCGCCCCAAAAAACCTCTGTATACCATTGATCAAAATCGGGGAGCCTTTCGAGACAATACCATTTATTTAAAAATAAATTAGATTTTTGGTTTCTTAATCTTGCATTATCAACTTTTTAAGCTCGACATACTGTACACACATAATATTTAACGGATACTGTTACAATGGATACTCAGGTACCAAAGGTTACTAAACATTTTTAACCACTGTTATTCTGTCTCATGAATGTTTGTTATTAGTGAAAAGTATATGAATAAAAAGCAGTTATAAAAATTTTCACTTTTTAATGTACAACCAAAATCTTAGGATTAGATTAAACTAATTTACACTATCTTGCCCTTCTTTTATCACAAAATTGGTGATAAGTACATAATACTATCATACAATGTTTGAAATTTATTTTAAAAAATCGTGTTTTTATTTATTTACAAAGATTTTTGGTAAAAATACAAAACTTCCAAAAATATCGACCATTTAAATAGAAGGCAGTAAAGTGGCGCCATCTATTCTTTCCATATTATATCAGATGATATAAAATCTAATATTACACAATAATTTTTAATATTCTATAGCAGTATCCTTTAATAACCAACAATTTTGTGCAAAAAATTAAAAAAAAAACAGTGAATGTTGGAATTTGACATTTGATGATGTCAATTTTATAGATAGTAACAAAGAATTATGGAAATCCGGCCCTGACCTACTATTCATTGCGCAAATTTCCGCGGGGCCAAACCCCTATTCCCGCTGCCCTGCACGCCTGGACAATTTTGTTCTACAGTATTGGGCTTCCATACACCTTTAAACTTCCTTGGCTGTGACACACAGAATAGGGAAATCATTAAACAATTCGAGAATTAATAGAGTAAAACAAAAAAAAAACTTGTACTTAAAGAGTAGCAACAAAGGACTTTCTTAATCGTAGTCTAGCAGAATTTTGGTTAAGTATTAATATGCCAGACCAATTCTACTTAAAAGTAGGATAAAAACCAAAAATGTTGACTTTAAATTTTTTTTAGAAAATGTATCGTTGCAATAAATATTTTAAGGATGATCTGTCAAACAGTTGTGTCAAGAATAGGGGTGTCAGACTTAAATTTTTATGTTCTACTGATCAAAACACTTTTGAATAGTAAAAAATTGTACTTATGTAAAAATTTATTAAAAAAAAAATTCGACAAGTTACAGATCGCCAGACCATTAGTTTATAAGATGTCTAATATCCAAAAAGTAACAAAGTCTATTTTTGTACTTATTCTGGTTTACCCCTTTACGATGGTCGCCACTTGGACTATAACGCAAATCATCTTTGATGCAGATGCAACCAAGTTTAAAATCAGCAGCCCATTTCCTAATGGTGGAAAATAAAGAAGATGAATATCCGTAAACCTATAAAAACCGCGTCTAAATTTCTGTCGATGTTAATTAATCTCTTTTTTACAGAGAATTTTATAACGGCTGGATATTTATTTTTTTATTATTATTAGTTTCAAGAATGTGATAAGCACAGGCGATTAAAAAATATCTGTTTAAGAAATGATCCATTAAAATCATTTGAGCCAAGGTGGATTTATATTTTTTGTCTGACCTGTGTGTCGTGACGCATCAGAAGCATATAGGTTTCATGTATACAACTGAGAGCGCTGCGACATAACAACATTATAGCACATTATAGTATAAACGTTATCATAATTAATGCATGAAACCAATATCGTTTTGACGTGTCACGTCACGTTGCGTCAGACAAATAAAAATCCACCACAAAACACAACTAACCTAACAATTTTAAAAGAAACGTTTGCTTTTTTGTAATTTTTATAATTTCTTTTCAGCAATTTTATTGGTGATGTTTCCAAGTTTTAAAATAAAAACCTAATAATTTTGAAAAGATAAGTGAAAAATGCTTTCAATATATGACAATATTCACGATTGTAAATATTTACATGAAAAAATGTAAAAAAAGGACTCTTGTATGTCACGTTTTAATAAAATATCTTTATGTTAAAAGTATCTCTCAAGAACCAGTAGGCTACTAAACGTTATTTAGTTTTTATCGTGTGTTTGGTTACTAATTTCTTAGAACAAACCAAAATAAATTATTTTTTAATAACTTATATGTCTTACTCCTCTATTTATGCGGGTATGTATAATTTGCTGATTCAGTTTTAAATTTAAATTTTATTAAAAAAATTCTCTACTACAAAAAGATTGTCACATGTTGATATCGTCTACTATACTAAAAGAAGATAAAGCACGAACTTGACGTCTGTACCAGACATTTTATGACACTATTGTCTTAAATATCTAAAAAAAAACGAAAAACTCGGTAATGCAAACATGTACATCAAACATCAATAGTTTTATTGAGGGTTGATGCCCTTGCATCAATTTAGATGCATGCAGGATGGAGCAAACATTGTCGATGTTAAAAAATAAAGTGTCTGTTTACGTGCACACTAAAACTGTGCTTTATTCCTTTAAGAGATTTTGAAAATTAAAATATTATGTTGTGTAAGTTTACCACAACTTTTTAGCCTTGCCGATGTTCAGTAGGACCAAGGGGGTGTCAGTAATATTGGAGATTCAGCAACACGGATTTTCGGTTGAGTATGCGGGGCCCACTTACGGGGGACCAGGCAAGGGTCAAGAAGAAGTTGTTTGTCTCTCTCTCTCTCTCTCTCTCCTCTCTCTCTCTTATCTAACACCTTTAAGTATTTGTTTTCCACTCTCCACTGTGCCCACGTCGTACGCCTCCGGATGGCTTCAACCTGCCTCGAGATACGAAGAAGCCATTTTTATTTCACTTTGTTTCGATTTTGAGGTGTTCTTTTTTGTTCCGTGAGTAGGACTGCAGCAACTGCTTAGCATATAGCATACAGAACAAAGTTACTATTTAAGGATAAAAGGCATAAATCTGATGCCAGAATAAAACTACAAATATTCAAATTGACATATCGAAGTAGGTAGACATATTTAAAAAACCAGATGGCGTTGCTTGTTACATGCTGCAAGAATATATTTTGCTGTTAAGTAGCAGATGTGTTGTTACTTGCAGTGAAATTTATTTAGGCAATGAATAACGTTGTATCCTCGCATCATATTACTGAATAAGTACTGTCTAAGTCTTAGGAGCATTTTTTAAACGATATTAAATAACATATTTTGGTAAATTCTTTGACATCTTCAGGCATTGCATAACTGACTCAACCAATTTTTGACAAAAACATGACATTGATTAAATGAATGACAAAATCATCATTTAAAATACATAAGCCTTTCTATTAAACAAGTCATTGAACACACTGTTTAGCACCAATAGCGCCTACTTGCCCGTAATCAATAATAAGCTAAATTGACATTTGATGAAACAAACATCGACAATAAAGACACCAATCATTTAAGATGTCAAGGATTCTCCAAAGTCGTTCCTTTTTCCGATTAATTACTTCTCATTCGTATTCCCAGAATCAACAGCTGCCTGCTAATCTTCTATAATAACAATACTTACTTGTGCCGATATTTTATGGAGCGTTTAATGTTTACATTGAATTAATAAAATTATCACCTACAATATTTTAATAGCTGTTGTAAAAGCCATTATTCAATTGTAGTAATAATTTTACAACAGTCGTAATGAAACTTAATTCCAGGAAAAAATCAGATTCATTACCATTCATTGATTATGTCTCAAATTTTCAAGTTTTAATGTCTGTTAGTAATATTGTATCTGGTAATTATTTATAAATAAACTTACTGTTAAAACATTCTCGAAAATAAAATAAATATATAATGTTTCTAGACAAAATTCTTAAAAATGTTTTAAATATCAAAAATTTTCTAAGAAGAGTACTTGAAAACAAATAACAACTCAAATCCGAGAAAATTTAATATCTTCATAGTTAAAACTAAAACAAAAAAATAATTTAATATTGTTAAATTAGCTTGCCTGGTGTTATTGGCATCAGTCCCAGCTTTAAATTTTCAAATATACAAAAGTTCTCTAAAAATTCCTGGGTGGATTTAACAACTCCAAAATCACCTCCAAAAGTCAGATAAATGCATTTGATGGATTATTGGTTAATTACCTTAATGAAATACGAAGATGGTTTGAAAAGTCCGTGCAAAGTCCGAGAAATGGCACCACCGACGCGTATCGAGGTCATGTTTAGTTAGTAGCATCTGCTGAATGAACGCACACCAAGTGTCAGCCATATTGGTCTATTTTTTTGTGTTTGGCATTCGTGTGAATCAAGGAAGTCGAGTGATTTTCAAGAAATGGACGGAAAAAAAATTCGTGTGGTGATTAAACATTACTTTATGAAAGGTAAAACGCCTCAGAAGACTAAAGAGAAGATTGATAAACAATATGGTGACTCTGCACCTTCGATTAGAACAGTTTACAAGTGGTTTCAAAATTTTCGGACTGGACATATGCGCACAAGCGACGCTGAACGTTCTGGACGGCCTGTGGAGGTCACGACTCCAGAAATCATTGATCAAATCCATGATATGGTGATGGATGACAGAAGAGTTAAGGTACGTGGGATTGCTAGTGCTGTGGGCATTTCGACTGAACAGGTACATAATATTTTACATGAACATTTGGACATGAGAAAGCTATCCGCAAGATGGGTGCCACGATTGCTCACGCTTGACCAAAAACAGAATCGTGTGAAGTGTTGCAAGGATGGTTTGCAGCTGTTCCAGAAGAATTCGGAGGACTTAATGCGTCTTTTCGTCGCTGTAGATGAAATATGAGTTCACTACTATACTCCTGAGACCAAACAACAATCTAAGCAATGGGTTGCCAAGGGGGAATCTGCACCAAAAAAGGCGAAGACCGTTCCTTCGGCCGGAAAGGTTATAGCCACTGTCTTTTGGGATTCGCAGGGAATAATCCTCATCTACTATCCGGAAAAGGGTAAAACTATTACAGGTGCATATTATTTATCATTATTGGACCGTTTGAAAACCGAGCTGCAAGAAAAACGCCCACGATTGGTCCACAAGAAAGTCCTTTTCCATCACGACAACGCATCAGCACAACCTCAGCAGTTGTGGTCGCAAAATTAATGGAAATAGGATTCCAACTCGTTTCAAATCCCCCTATTCTCCAGACTTGGCTCACTCGGACTACTATTTGTTCCCCCAAATTTTAAAAAAATGGCTGGCGGGACAAAGATTCTATTCAAACGAGAAAGTGATTGCAGTCACTGATCGATATTTTGCAGACTTGGACAAATCCTATTATTTGGGAGGGATCAACAAACTGGAACATCGTTGGACGAAGTGTATAAGCCTAAAGGAGACTATGTAAAAAATAAAAAGGTTTACCCCAAACAAGTAAGTAGTTTTATTTTTGCACGGACTTTTCAAACCTACCTCGTATTTAATACTGTAGTCAAACTTATAGACACCCACATAGTCATTATAGAGATAAGTCTGACATCCCCCAGACATTTACCTACATCTACAAATAATCTGTATCTAAAGTTTTATAGACTGTTATAGACATAGTAAGCTTCACGATGAGTGGAACAAAAAGAAAAAACAAAAAATGTTAAAATACCTTTTGCTGGAAAAAATTGAAGCTGAAGAAGTGATAAATTTACCAAGACTTCCTAAATATCCCATCTTTAAAACATAAATGAATAAAGGATACTTCAAAGTAATAATACCAAATAAATTGTGTGCTGACAACATAATCGTTCGCGACTGGCGATCATATTTGCTCTAGAACCAGACCCTCGCGAATGAAAATGGAACAAAATGAAACGTACTTAGCAGTGCTC